>KN823230.1:11992-29110 GCA_000827465.1 Tulasnella calospora MUT 4182
GGATCTACGTACCCAATGATGAAGAAATCAAACGGATGTTGCTCCAACTCTATCACGATTCGGTAATGGCAGGACACCCAGGGCAAGCAAAGACACTCGACTTAGTGAGCAGAGGATATTATTGGCCTTCGCAGAAAGCCTACGTGAACCGATACGTCGACGGTTGCGATACATGTCAAAGAAACAAACCTCAGCATCGGTCAACTGGTCTCCTGAAACCTCTCCCAGTTCCAACAGGACCCTGGCAAGATCTGTCGTACGATTTCATCACGAAACTCCCAAAAACCAGACAAGGCAACGATACGATTCTGGTAGTAGTGGATAGATTGCTTAAAGAGGGACACTTCGTTGCAACCAAAGAACTAGGATTAGACGCTAAGAAAACCGCGGACTTGTTCATAACCAACGTATGGAGATTACATGGAACTCCTGCGAGGATCGTATCAGATCGAGGACCACAATTCAACGCTCCGTTCATTAAAGCCTTCTACAAAGGGCTAGGAATCGATCCGATCTACTCTACTGCGTATCATCCCCAGACTGACGGACAAACCGAACGAACAAACCAAAACGTTGAAGGATTCCTCCGAATGTATTGCAATCATCGACAGGACGACTGGGACGAACTTCTCCCTTTCGCAGAGTTTGCGTACAATAACTCGATCCATTCATCAATCGGAACGTCACCATTCATGGCTAGTCGAGGATACAATCCAATGTTCACCAACATGCCTTCAGCCGCGCAGAGTAGTCCGGAAGCTCAAGAAAGATTGGAACGAATCAAGTTCCTTCAAGAAGAAATACAATCGGCAATGACGATGGCGCAGGAACGACAAAAACGATTCTACGATGAGCACCGAGACCAAGAAGCCGAACTGGAAGAGAACGATCGGGTCTGGCTTGAATCAAAGAACATCACGACTGACCGACCTTCTACGAAACTCGCCGCTAAGAGACTGGGCCCCTACCGCGTAAAAAGGAAAATCTCATCGCATGCATACGAACTCGACCTTCCTTCCACGATGAGAATTCACCCTGTCTTCCATATCTCCCTTCTGACACGATACGAAGAAGATACTATCCCAGGACGTGTTCAACCAACACCCCCGCCGGTTATTGTCGACGAAGAAGAAGAATGGGAAGTCGAAGCCATTTTGAATTCACGATATTATCGAAAGAAACTTCAGTACCTGATCAAATGGAAAGGGTTCGACGATAGTCACAATTCCTGGCAACCTGAAGCGGACGTCGAACACTGTCAAGAACTAGTGGAGGATTACCATCGAAGATTCCCAGGAGCATTCAGCCCTACCAATAAACCTCTTTCTCGTTCCACTCGTAATCGTCCTTAAGGAGGGGCAACTGTGATGACCTCATCACCATGACATAATATTAGGGTTTGTTTGTGTATGTTTATGTACAATTGTCGTTGTATGTTTCTCTTTGTTATTCTTTGATGTTGTGTACAAATATTGTGATCAGGTCTGGACTTTCGCCTCATGTAGGAATCTGGACTCTCACCTCACTTTTCCTTCATGCCCACCCCCTCATTGTTAACACATGCAGCTGACGCGTCGTTTGTAATAATTAGTAATCACCTCCACTTTCGCAGTATATAGTCTCAGCGGAATGAGGAGGGTTGTTCCTCATTCCGCCTCTTGTCTCTATCTCGAATACATCGTCCTCTTCCTTCATCCTCATCGCTCGACTCCTGTGAACGCCTCGCTTCCTCGTCCTTGACTCCTTGAACCTTGACAGACTGCATCACATATTCTGCAGGTGCATTTTCTTTCTCAATCGCCTTCCACCTGGCCTTAACGCTTTCTTATTCACTTTCTGCAGAGTACACTTGTTCCATGGTACAGGCCACCTTTACAGGATGAAGGGGCATTTGCTCTCTGGATTGGCTCTCAAGATCTGGCAGCTGACACTATTCAATGGGAGTGCTGGAGCTCCCGAGTTCTTGATGTACGTATACCCTATCAATGTATTTGTGCTCGATACTTAATTCAGCCTTTATTCTAGCTTGAGCATCCATTCATCGCTGAAAACTATCCGGCCGCAACTGCATCAATACGCTCGCTCCCATGGTTTCCCGTTATGCACCAGATCACAGCAAAATTGGGACTGGTGGAGGAGGTCTGCAGGACAAGGTCACCTGCCAGCAGCTCGCCACTTTACAAAACCTCTTGTTGCCTTAGCAAGGCGGTTGAGTCGGTCATCCTTGGGGAGTGGGAAGGAATAGCCTCACCTTCCAAAAATAGTACTGGTGAAAAAGATAGCTCTGCCTTATCGCCAGCTACGGATTCAGACATGGAGGTTCAGAATGCCAAGTGCATACCATAATTCATGCGCACCACTGGGGTACAAATCTCCGCAGAGCTGGGAGGATGCAAATGTACTGCAGCTTGACCAAGGGAGAGATCCATCAACCCCACTGATTGACCTCACTGGAACCTCCCCCATTTGTCAACCTTCCATTGTAGGCTTGACGAAATTTTCTTCGCCTATCAGGCCACTCATTATTGACCTCACTGCCAACTCCCCCTGTCCACAAAAACCACCTCACCAGCGCCAATCTCGCAACAAGTCCTTTCCACAACGAAGGCAAATCTCCAATCTGCGGCCCAAAAAGGAAGAGATTGGAGCTCACCCTGATGAGGATATACTTGAAATCATATTGTCCGACTCGTCCTCCTATTTGTTGAAGTCCGGGCCGTTGACCGGTCCGACCGACATGGAGGTTCGGTGGGAGTGGCGTGGGGAATATGTGTGAATGCGGAGACCGAGGGCGGGAACCCTCAGGTCGTCCAGCTAAATAGGGAATTACCCATTAAGGGAATTCCAACGTATTTACTTTCTCATCGTAGAACTCTCAATGTACGACCGACCTATAAAGGCGGTCGATTACTTAGATAGAAATAAATCATAGTTTCCATTATTATTTACTTGACTACTAAGAAACATCACTACTACCCCGTCCCCGCTGCTTAACACTATTCACTCACCAATCTTTCTGCGACTCCTCGGCTCCATTCCTCAAACCATTTCTCACATTTGCAACAAGAGCCACGCTTAAATGGAGGCCGACGCATCGTTGAGGATGACATCTTTGATTCTCTGGATGATGCAATTCACGCAATCCAATCGGAGGGGGAGAATTAAGGCTATGTTTTCTGACGTGGGCAGAGCAAGCTAGACGCTGATGGAACTACCATTAAGGGCCTTACTTTGCGCTATCAGAACTATGGAGTATCGGTAGAAAGGCACAACTTAGCAATCCATCCAGCAGACCACCGGCAGGGAAGACTGTCAAAACCGACTGTTATGTGCACTTTAACATCAGTCGCATTCTGTGGAGCACGTCCTACCGAATCTCCATTGTTGATCGGCACCACAATCACCCTTGTGTCCTCCCACCTGGTGGCAAAGCTCACAAACCGCCTACAGAAACTCAAAAGGAATTAGTCAACAAGTTCTCTGAGGACTTTGGGCGATGTCAACTGAAGACAGTTCTCTCCAAGAACGGACCAGATCCTCTCCCTGAACCACGGCAGTTGTCAAATCTTATCAATGCTAGCTGAAAGCGGGCACGGGAAGCAATCGATGAACTTGGAGGAGATGTCTAATCGATCCTTGCTTGCTTAGAGGAGAGGAAGTGCCAAGATCCCCACTGGAGATATGCAGTGGAGTGGGATGAATTAGATGGTCGTCTTACTCGCCTTTGGTGGCAGTCGCCAACCCAAGCGGAACTGGCAGCATGCTACCATGATGTGTTGATCAATGACAACACCAACAACCGGAATCAATACAGGATGCCTCTCAATATCGGTATTATTATCGACAACTTTGGAGCATCCTGAAACATATGGTATTGCTTCCATAAACATGAGGACACTGAGAGCTACGCCTGGGTTTTGCAAAATCACCTTCGCTCAGCACCTCCTCCTGAGGTTTTTGCCTCAGATGAAGACCCCGCCTTGAAGAAAGCCGTTTGAGAACAGCTCTCAACTGCACACCATATCTATTGTCTCCAACATCTTCAAGGGAACATCAAGAAGCACCTCCAGTCGCTTCTTCAAGACAACTGGGAGCGATTTATGACTGAGTTCTGGAAAGTGTATCGTGCGGTTTCACCTGAGATCTTTGATTCTCTATACCGCAAGCTTTGTGCCAACTTCCCAGCAGCAAAGCCCTACCTTGATGGGCAACTCTACTTGACCTGCAAGCACTGGGCTTGGGCATGGACTGCATGCCAGGTGTCCATACAAATGCACGGGTTGAGGCCGAAAACCGGGTTAACAAGCTCCTTGGCGATCCGAAGATCACTATGTGCCAGCTTTTTGACAAACTCAACTCAAGGACAGAGGATCAGTATCAAAATAACCAGATTGCAGTGCAAGATGTGAGCCCACAGAACGTGAACATTCATCCTTGGGTTGAAAGCTAATTCGTCATTTTAACAGGCATCGCATCGCCAGCATCCACAGCGCTGGCACAACATTTATGCATGGCCAATTGCACTGATAGAGAAGTATACGGGACCATTTGCACTGCACACCGCATGGCATGAGATGGAAGAGTCTCTCAACTACTCTGCTGAGCTTAGCAAACTCCCAGATAACGGGAAACTCCATTCCTATGTATGTTCTTTGTGAGAAAGTTCTCCAGTATTGGTTTTGGCTCATCCGCTTTCGTTTGCAGATCGAATCACCAAAACAGCAAGAGCAGCCAGGCTTTTCTTGGGCTGGTGGAGAAGAGAAGGTATTATCGATAATATCGGATCCAATTCACTTAACAGGGCTAACCGCGTTCCCAATTGTAGCACTTGTATGGTCAGCACTCATCAGATTCTGCATATGTCTCTCTTCCATGGCTCCTCCATCAACTTATAACACTTCACCTTGCTGGTTCCCTTAAACATCTCGTCAAGGTGGTCTTCTCTGGCTCAACCACTAAATCCGAGCATAGTGTGATCATCCTGGATGACTATCGCTACCTCTGTGATTGTTGCATGGGCTCAAACCTTGGGGTCCCATGTTGACATGTATTTGCTGTGATCCGGACGCTTCGTGGTTTGAAGTTGCTGTTTCACATTGGGGTAATTTGAGCATGGTGAGCAGGCGATACTCTCCGTGTTAATAGAGCTTATTATGACCTTCCCTGTTCTACAACTGCAGCTGGCTCCAAGATCTGCACTTAGATACCCCTGTATCGCTCACTCATGTTGTTCCCAAGCTTTAAATTACGTCCCGAGGTCCTAGTGTCAGCAATCCGCTTCACCACTCACCTCAACCATCAAAGGTCAAATTACCCAAAGAGAAACTTATGGTTGTCCCTACTTTCAACTCGTCAACTATAACTCTTGCTCCTCAAGATGTATTGCATCAAACCCAGCCATTACTCAAGGCAGCTACAAAAGGTATTCAGACCCAAGAGGAGCATGACCGTCTCTTAGAACGGCTCAAGGATGTTGAGTGAGTGAGCTTGTTATTATTCATTTCTCTTGTGGCAACCATTTTGAACCCGTTTTCCTCAGAGCTAAGCAGCGTGCGGAACTTCACCATTGGCAGCCACTTCAAGTTCGGGATCCCCCTGTCCTCAATCCGAAAGGTCGTCCAAGAGAGGCTTGCCTCCGCTCCGGACATGAAGGTGGTGTAAAGGGAAAGCGACGTCGCCCCATTACCCACGAGAAACAAGTCCGGCTTGATTCACTACCCTCCCCCAAACCGGGTGACCAGTCTCCACCAAGGAAGAGGTGTAGGTGCAGGAATTGTGGCCGTAGTGGACATAATATCCGAACATGCCCTGGCCCGGATTCCCTGGATTCCCCATAATATTTTCAGCCATGTACTTAATTAGCTGAAAAATATTTTAGTTAATTATACCCTCTGTCAGCAGCATTGGTCTAAAATCACAGGATCTATTGGAAGGGGGGTTTCTCTGAGGGGGGTTTCTCAATAGAATAAGCCTGAAAACCGTGGGTATTCTTTCATAGATTTTACTGTTGATAAATATCTTCAAATAAAATCACATATTTTTTAAATGGGTTTTATTTCCTGTAATTCCTCATATTTTATCTAAGTTTTTTGTGAAGATTTTATCATACAGTTTTGAGCTTGAAGCAAGGATTTTTAAGTCAGGTTTTATACATGATAAAATCCCTCTAAATATCTTGGGGTTGTCTTGGAAAATCTCCAAGAAAATCTTCAAGAAAATCTTGCGTAAAATCCCCGGAAATTTTGAGATTTTCCTATGAGGTTTTACTCGAGATTTTACTTGAGATTTTACCCATAGATTTCTTTGCTCTGGTAAAATCATTAATGAAAACCTTAGATTTTGAGACAGGTTTTTTACTGAGCTGTAAAATAGGGTAGAAAATCTATGGGGTTGAGGACTGGCGGATTGGCGGATTGGCGGATTGGAGGATTGGAGGACTGGAGGACTGGAGGACTGGAGGACTGGTGGATGGACAGATTGATGGATTGGGGGACTGAAGGATTGGGGGATTCACGGATTGGAGGACTGGCGGATTGGGGGATTGGGGGATTGGAGGATTGGAGAATTGTAGGATTGGCGGATTGACCCTCCAGTGCCCCAATCCGTCAATCCGTCAATCCGTCAGTCCGCCAGTCCTCCAGTCCCCCAATCTGTCAATCCATCAATCTGTTGATCGCCCAATCCTTCAATCCACCAATCCACCAGTCCTCCAATCCCCCAATCCCCCAATCCCCCAATCCCCCAATCCCCCAATCCCCCAATCCCCCAATCCCCCAATCTGTCAATCCGTCAATCCATCAATCCCCCAATCCTCCAATCTGCCATTCTGCCAGTCCTCCAGTCCCCCAATCTGTCAATCCGTCAATCTGTTGATCCCCCAATCCTTCAATCCGCCAATCCGCCAGTCCTCCAATCTGTCAATCCCCCAATCCTTCAGTCCCCCAATCCATCAATCTGTCCATCCACCAGTCCTCCAGTCCTCCAGTCCTCCAATCCTCCAATGTTGATCCCCCAATCCTTCAATCCGCCAATCCTCCAGTCCTCCAGTCCTCCAGTCCTCCAATCCCCCAATCCCCCAATCCATCAATCCATCAATACAGCAATCCCCCAATCCCCCAATCTGTCAATCCGTCAATCCATCAATCCCCCAATCCTCCAATCTGCCATTCCGCCAGTCCTCCAGTCCCCCAATCTGTCAATCTGTCACGATTCGTGGACTTTGAACCGAGCAAGGCGTACATGGGCTGTGGACTTGGGCTGTGGACTGTGACTATGAGAGTAGAGGCCCCTAGGCGACCGTAATCACTCTAGGACGATGGTTGAGAGGACTATTGGATTGAAGTAGACAAGAGGCGGAATGAGGAACAGACCTCCTCATTCCGTCGTGGTCATATACTAGGGAGTGGCTATGCTAAAGGTGTACTGAAACGGTAAGGAACATTATGGAACATCATGGAAAGGCTTACGTGTCGAATGAGTAATGACAGCATGGTGGAGGTGAGGATGATGAGTAAAGAACGTGAGGGAAAGGTGAGGCGACGATGTACCGTTAACTGGGCCAGAGATGTGTCACATGATGGGAAAGGAGGTCACGTGATGGGTTTGTTGACGTTGGTGATGACATGTGAGAACAAGGTCATCACATCAGCCCCTCCTAAAGGCGGCGGGTCGATCGACGAGGAGTTGGTGGACGATTAGTAGGACTGAAGGCCAAGGGGAATCGTTGGTGGAAATCTTGAACCAGACCGTCAGCGTGCTCGAGATTGTCAATTGGTTCCCAAGTGTTGCCGTCTTCTCCGAAACCCTTCCACTTGACAAGGTACTGTAGTTGGCCATAACGGTAGCGAGAGTTGATGACCTTCTCGACTTCCCATTCTTCTTCGTTATCCACGATTACGGGCGGCGGCAGTGGTTGAGTTCGACCAGGAATGGTATCGACAACGTGCGGGGTAAGGAGGGAAACATGGAAGATGGGGTGAACTTTCATGGACGGTGGAAGAGCAAGACGATAGGCATGCATTGAGATCTTTGCTTCGACTTTGAATGGTCCAAGTCGTTTGGCTGCCAATTTGGTTGATGGTCGATTGGTAGTAATATTTCCTGCATCTAGCCAGACCTTATCTCCAATTTCGTATGCGGGTTCTTGTTGCCTATGTTCATCGTAGAATTGTTTCTGCTTTTCCTGAGCTAACGTCATTGCTGATTGGATTTCCTTTTGGATGACTGCGATCCTTTCTAGTTGATCCTCGGCTGATGGATTAGATTGCGCGCTGGACGGCATGTTGGTAAAAGTCAGGTTGTAGCCACGGCTAGCCATGAAGGGGGTCGTGCCAATGGAGGAATGCAGGGAGTTGTTGTACGCGAATTCGGCAAAAGGAAGAAGTTCATCCCAGTCATCCTGTCGATGGTTGCAAAAGATCCTAAGGAAGCCTTCGACGTTTTGATTCGTCCTTTCCGTTTGGCCGTCGGTTTGAGGGTGGTAAGCGGTGGAGAAGGTGGGTTTGACGCCGAGGCCGTTGAATAATGCGCGAGAGAATGGAGTGTTGAATTGAGGTCCATGGTCCAAGACGATTCAGAGGGGAAGTCCATGAAGTCTCCAGATGTTGGCAATGAACAGCTCGGCCATCTTGGATGCATCTAACCCTAGTTCTTGGTGGCGATGTAATGTGCTTCCTTTAGGAGTCGGTCCACGACTACCAGGATGGTGTCGTTGCCTTGCCGGGTGGTTGGGAGTTTCGTGATGAAGTCGTACGAGACGTCTTGCCATGGTCCTGTGGGTACTGGCAATGGTTTCAGGAGTCCAACGGGTTTAGCATGGTGCGGCTTGTTCCTTTGGCAGGTGTCGCAGGCGTCCACGTATCGGTTGACGTAGGATTTCATCGACGGCCAGTAATATCCTCTTGACACTAGTTCCAATGTCTTTGCCTGTCCTGGGTGCCCTGCGATAATGGAGTCGTGGTACAGTTGTAGGATCGCGCGTTTCAGGTCTTCGTCGTTGGGAACATAGATTCGACTTCGATAGCGTAGCAGTCCTTCTTTAAGGTCGTAGTCGGACATTTCCTTTTGGATCTTGGCTGGGGCGGAGTTCGGATCGGCATCAAAGTAAGCCAGGATAGACTTAATGGTGGGGTCATTACGCAGAGACGCCATGATTTGGTCTACTAGTTCCTGATCGGTAGCCGTTTGTCAGTTCTCTCCTTCATCGTCTTCTTTGTCAGCGTCGATTTCCTCGATCCTAGATGGCAGTAGAAGCGTCAGGGATGGTTCTTCTGCCCCCTCTTCAGGGCGGTGGTCCGGGCGACGAGAAAGAGCGTCGGGTTTGCCAGATTTGGTGCCAGGGCGATAGGAGATAGTAAAGTCGAAACAGGAGAGATCTTGGAGCCAACAGTGTTGTCGATCGTTAAGGATTTGGGCCTTTTTGAAGAACTCCAGATTCTTGTGGTCCGTAAGAATCCGAACAGGGAATTTTGCACCTTCCAGGTAGTGTCGCCAGTACTTGAGAGGCGAACGATCGCGAGCATCTCCTTGTCGTAAATGTTGTATCGCCGTTCTGAAGGGGTCATGGACTTGGACATGAAGGCGTTAGGGTGAATTCTTCCGTCTGACAATTTCTGTGAAAGCACTGCTCCATAGGCGTAGCCTGACGCGTTGGTTTCCAAGAGTGAGGGGAGATTGGGGTCGTGATGGGCGAGGACGGGAGCGGTGATAAATCGCTCTTTCAGCTGATCGAAGGCTTCTTGACATTTAGGTGACCAGTTCCAGGGCGTTTCTTTCCGTAGGAGGTCCGTGATTGGTCCCGAGAGTTTTGCGAAGTCCTTAACGAATCGACAGTAGAAGTTGGCAAAGCCTAGGAAGGTCTGGATGTCTTTGACGTTACGCAGGACAGGCCAATCCTTGATTGCTTCGACCTTGTGTTTATCCATCGAGATACTCTGTAGTTCTTCATTATCGCTCGCCGATCCCTGATAGAGTCCTCCTGGCTTCGGTAGTTCTGCTCCTGGTACGAGTTCGATTTTGCAATCGTAGGGACGACGTGGAGGAAGAGGGTGATCGAAGGTTGGTTCCTTAAAAACGTCTAGGAATTCATGCAGTTCCGGGGGAATCATTTCTTCTAATGGTTTAGTCGCTTCTTGGTGTTCGGAGGCGATCTTGGCCGAGATACTCGTTCTGGCAATCGTTAATTCGGAGATTGAGGAGACGTCTACTGGTGGCAGATCCTCGTATCCTTCTGGTAGCTCTTCGAATATTGGTGGTGGTGGGTTTCGATCCGGTTGACCGTTAGCTTTTCCGTAGACGTCGGCTGGGGTTTTGAGACATTGATGTGAGCAATATACATCGTCGAACGCTACTTGTCTTGTTCGCCAATCAACTTGAGGATTATGTTGGTGCAACCAAGGGGCGCCTAGGATAACTGGGTGTCTTCCTATGTTCGCGACGTCCATAGTAATGGTCTCTTGGTGATTTCCCATTCGGAGTTTAGCTTTAACTTCCTTGTCAATTACTCCGAGGGGGTGTCCGTCGATGGCGACTGGGTGCCTGGGAAATAGTTTCTTTTGAGTGGTGAGAGAGTTTTCTGAAACGAATGTTTGGTTGACGAAATTGGAAGTGGCACCAGAATCGATCATGGCAGTGGGGAAGGCTGTGACTGGTCCGACGTTCATCTCGGTAGGTACGATCAAGTGCGTGGAGGGATCAAGGGGCATGTTATTGGCATAAGACATAGCGACATGATCAGTACTTAGGAGATGACGAAGGACGGAAGCGCGACTTGGCACAGTCAGATCGCGCTGGGTTGAAAACCCGAGGGCAATGGCTGGCCAGTGGTAGTGGGGGTATTTCGGGTGAAGGGATTATTAGGATTGGGAGTAGGAACGAGGACGGGAGCATTGGAGGTAGCGGCGATGGTGGGCTCAAACTCAAGGGTGGCCTGGCGTTGTCGATGGAAAGCGGCCGTGTGCCCAGCCTGTCCACAGTAGAAGCACAACCCCACCCGATTTGTAGCACTTGCTTCTCTACTTAGAGGAGTTAGCGCAGTGACTACTCCCCTCTAACGAGAGAAGCAAACGCATCTACGGGGGGATCCGCCGGGAGATCCGTGACAAAAGGGTCTCCCCGCGGTCTCAGCTCACTCCATGAAGTTTGAACTTTCACTCCGCGAAGCAAGACCCTGTTCATCCCCCAACAAACACTGCCACTACAACCTCAGCTTGTCATCTTCACTCTCGCAGTCTTCGTCGCCGTCCCCTCATTGTCCGTGCCGACATTGCCAACCGCTCGGACCACCGGCGACTCCCGCTCCTTTCTCTTGCATCGCCGAGTCGCTCGGTATATCTCTACCTCGAACAACCATTGGTAGCAATACACAACAAAGCGCCCGAATTATGAACCACCGACGGCCAGCCAACCAAGCGAGAGCCTCAGGCACCACGCTTCTTTCTCGACCCACAGTCTCCGCCAGCACCAGTGCGAGGTTCCGTGGCAGCTCCAATCGCGTACTCAGCACATACAAAACTGGCCTTTTGGCTAGGCTCAAGTCTGAATCGTCGGCCTTGTTGCCTCATGCCACTTCAACACGAGCCCGTCTTCAAGCCCTAACAATCAAACAACAGCTTGAACTCGGGCAGATAAGTGCCTCCAAGGCTGCAGAATCGCTTCAAGGTCCGTCTTCCCTTTAGATATTAGTAGAAGGACAAGCCACAAATAGAACTCCACGATTCACCTAGACCTCAATGCACTCGACCGCCATGAATTGGACCACCTGCCACACGATGACGGAGACCCTCTTTACATCGACATTCCTCTCGACAACTCTACGATCCCCGACTCTGATGACGACGTCGATCAACCTGGCTTCTCAAGTCGTGCAGGTCAAAACTTTCGAGTCTTGACTGACGATATCCTGGGTCCGCACTACACAGTCAAACACATTCGCTCACAGTGAGTTTGCTACCACCCTTCATTAAGAAACCGCAGCCTAACCTATATATTCCTTCATCAGAGGACCGGATCGTGCCGAGCAGCTGAAGAAGAACGCGGAACTTTGGAGTGAGCAATATCCCTCCCTCGTCCCCCTCTACCTCCACTGGAAACACAACACGCCAAAGATTGACCCACCTCCGCCTCCACCTCCTCCACCTTCCCTTCCCTATTTTACCGTTGATATGATCGCTTGGCACCAACGTGACACGAGCTTCCCCATACCTCAAGTCGAAGGTGCAACATTTGCCAGCGAATCGCTTATCCGCCAGGGTCTGCTCTCCAACTCGCCTACCGTCCCAACATACGCGTTTTCCCTCCTCACACTCGAGACATTCCGTCGGCTCCGGCTCCGCACACCCCGTCTCAGTGTCCAGTCGTTTTTGAAGGCAATCTGTGATAGTCAAAACGATATTTATCATGCGGAGCTTGCAACCCCGTTCGCCGAAGCCCTCGATGTTTACCTCGCCATATTACGCATTGTCGACAGCCAAGTAGCTAAGGCTCTCAATCGCGATTCACCTCAGTGGCGCATCAACAATGTCTGCCCTCCGTGCACCTACAAGCTCATCGATGAACCAGCCCTCCGTCACGACATCCTGCTTGCAATCGACGGCGGAAATTCTCTCAAGCGATTTGCAAATGCCGGGACAGCTTCAGATGGCCTCACATTTACCAGCGACTACTTTGTCTCACGCGAGGATGTGGATATCTTTGCAAAGGAGAGTACGTCATCAAATGGAAAGAAGGGGAAGGGTACATCAAGGAAGCCGAAGAAATCAATGGAGGAGGAGGATCACGCAGCTGAAGAACACGCAGAAGACATGCAAATGGAGCTCAGTGCCGATACTGCAGAGGATGGAAATGTGGCAAATCAGGAGTTCGTAGTGAAGAACCTTCCGATTGGGGAAGGTGCCGACGAAGCTGGCCATCTCCTCGGCAGTTGCACGGAGCGCTGGAAAGCCAACGCAGATGACGCGCAGAAAAAGGCATTTAACTGCTTTGAGGAGACCGGTATCTTTGCTTGTCTCTGCCGTCACGGCCATGTTTTGGCCGTCGCTGATATGGTCTCCAGTGGTGAACTGTAAGCCGTTGTGCGTTGGCTTTGATTACTCGATCTAACTCTTTCTTACAGCGCGAAATACCCACTTGCTGTCCTAGACAAAGTCAATACAGCACTGGGACCAGGCAAAAGACTAATTGCTTACGATATCGGCTGCACGTTCAAGAAAACTATCGCCAAATCTGCTCTGGGTGACAACCTCGATGCTGACTACACCATACCAGCAATGCACGGCTATGCGCACAACCGCCTCTGCCAATGCTCACACCACCCGAAGTATGTTGCTGGCACCGGTCTCGAGGACTTCGAGACCTGTGAGCGTTTCTTCTCTGTTTCAAATGACTGCGCCCGCGTTACCCGCCATGCCACTCGTTTCCATCGGCACCAGCTTATCCATATGTTCCTCTGCCAATGGGATGAAGACAAGCTACTATCCTCCGCTAAATTCATTCGTAATAATTATATTCAAGCTCTAGCAGTACTCCGTGACAACGCGCTTATTCTGCAGAAGGAGCTTGTTTCCAAAAACTTCACCGAAGAGATGGTTCAGTCTTGGCTTGAAGAGGAGTCAACTTACCTCTCAGGTCTGGTTCGCGAACCGGAGCATGAAACCATGACTGTAGGGTATGTCGAGGCGTTGCAAGCCCTTGCAAGTGCGGAAGCCGAATTGGAGCACGAGCGCAAGAATGGGGGACGTGTAGTGCCAGGAGAGGCAGATCCTATGAAGCGACACATCAGACCAACCTTCAAAAAATCCGAGTCCAAGGTTCAAGATCTTACAGAGGTTGTCAACGAGTACGAGGCGGATCTGGACATCCGAGGTCCGCGATGGAGACCCGGGATGCCGGAGTACAAGAAGGTCGTCAAATACGCCCAGCAGCGCAAGTACCACCTAGCACTTGATCAACTTGAGCGTCTCCTTGTGCAACGTTTATTTGAGCTTCAGAAGGGACATCTAGAGGGAACTGGTGAGCTTCTGAAGTAGTAAATGGGGTTCAGGTGCCAAAATCGTCTGATCCCTCCGTTTATCTCTGATCCACAGGTTACAAACTTCGTACTCACATTGCCAAGCATCTCAAAAAGCGTTCGGAGACTGTTCGTACGGCGTTGAAGGCATACAATACTGCAGCAGGGGCCATTGGCGCCGAGAAATTAGACTTCAAGACTGTGATCAACTACGCATTTGTCTCCCAGTTTGACCTTCTTCGTGACGCACGGCAGGATATTCGGTCAAAGCCTTGGGCCCAAGCTTCGAACCGATTCCTCATGGACAAGCTCTTTGAGCGAGATCATGCCCGAGAAGAGATCGTCCGACTGAACGTTGAAGTTGCCCGCCTGCGGACCTGGATTTGCGATGAGGATCATGATTTTCGCTCTGTAATTAACGCTATGCAAGAAACTAACCCAAATCTTACCTCAGAGATTCAAGAGCAAGCACAGCGTCGGTTCCGAATCCATGAACGCCTCCTGAAGACTCTGCAGGCCCTTGAACGGACAGCTGGATTTACTGGCACCCGTACTCCAGGTCAAAGCATTACAAAGGGTAATGCCACAGCTAGTCCCAGCGATCATTCTTTGTCCCAAGCCTCCAGTGTTGACCAACCTGACTCTCGACTCGAACCAATGGATGGTGATTCGGACATTGACGCAGATGAGGACCACCTTGACCGTGCAGTACATGCCCTATCGAACATGATATAGACATTTTCTCTTATAAAATATATTGTTTAACATCCTCTAGCTCTTACTATCTTGCTGCTCTCGTGTCATTTCCATTTTTGTGTGTCAGCCCCTTAGTCCCTCTCAAACCCAATTTTGCCTCTGAACTTTCACTGTGAGAAGTTTTGAAGTCCCAATATATTCCTAAAATGTTTTAGTAGTGACAAAGCGTCGATTAAGAAGTATGCAGACACGGAATTTATTTAACTGCCAGGGAGGACCAATATATTCAAGCACAGAACACACGGCAACAGAATCGCGCTGTTGAAAGATATGAAGCAGATAGCCCCAATGTTTCTGTAATTTCATTACTTAGACTACTACTAGATTACGAATCTGGGCATTTTCAAGCCTTTTGTGTGGTAGTGGGGCCTAACAGGGTAAATCTCGTGGGGGGGAAGCCCCAGAATCAGCCAGTAATTAATTTATATTTCTCAACTTAGTGCTATTTGTAACAGACATAGAATGCATTATACATACAATGTAACCGATAAATCATGAAATACCTGTTATTTTTGCTGAGATAGACCGTTGAATGGCTGGTCCTTTCTTGATCGGGCAAATTGAAGAGAGCCGCTGGCGAGACGATGCAACTGTCCTAGCCCAGCCGGTACTTTCAGCAAGATGTAGATATATAGATGAGCGCGAACTATATTATACTAAATAGTGTATTGCCAAGGAGGGCGCAGATGTCTTTGAATGTGTTCGGCAAGCTTTCGATCCAAGGCGGGGCTTTGCACGTGACCTGTTTTACGTCCCCGCTCCAAAGGGGACGCCTCCGGAAAGCGATACAAATAACCACCAGTTCAAATGAACATTTTCGCCAGCAAAACTCTCTCCCTCTCCCCTTGCCCAACAATGTCTCTCATTGTCCAACCAGGTCTCTCTGTTCTTATCGAAGATGTTACGGATCTCGATCCCAACATCAACCTCCTCCCTGGCGCTGATATATACTACTCTGCATATCCAGCTGCAGACGGCAAGGTTGGAATTTACACAAAATGGTTAGCCCAGATTCAAATTTGCCGTTGCCATCCTTTCCTCCCAAGCAGTTAGCTGACAACTGTTCTACCCAGGAGCGGTGAAGGTGGTGCAGAGCAAGCAATTACTGGTATTCGACAAGGTGTTGCGCCTCGTTCTACAACATGGAGTAAGGCTGTAGACCTCTTAAAGAGCCGCTATTGTGAGTGCCATGTATCTTCTCATTTTGGATACACCACTCTAACAATGATGCTTGCCCTAGGCCAGCTCAATCCCCCAGGCGCCGGAATCACATCGGTCCTCATTGTTCGAGACAGTGATAACGATGGTGGTCGCAACAGCCCAACAGCTACTGCTGGCACCACGAACGGCATCAACACGGATGCAGGTGCCTTCGGCGGTGTCATGGAGCTGCTAAACTCCCTTCCAACTCACGTTCTTGAGGCGGCGTGCAAGCGTCACCCGGTGGGACAGGTTGCCACCAGTACGCTTGGCAGGACTGCTACTACAATGTCGGCATCGACTCGGTCTCAAGTGTTCGTCGGCCCAGTCTCTGAAATACGCCCACCAAATAATGCTGGCATCACAACATGGACCGAACCTGTAAAGCCTACGGCCCAGTCCTCAGCCACTACCAGCGCCAAGGCTCCGGAGCTTTGTACTCCTATGAAGCAACGGCTGTTGTCGGCAACCCCGATCACCAACTCCTACACTAATCACTCAACATCGCCCAGGTTGCCTGAACCTCCTCGCACTACTCATGTCACTACTTCGCCATCTGTCCAAACCCTCGCCCAGGTTGACAACCCTGCAGCTCGTGCGCCCGTCTCGACTGGTCGAGGGTGTATCGACTCCCCTCTTCGCGCCGTTGGGGCTGCGTACTTTACCGTCCCAAAAGAATGCTATGTCATGGGGCACTGGACACGGACTGTTTTGGAGTTCATGCGATGTGATAAGGAGGTCATTCTGATCATTGAAGAGCGCCTTTGCTCTTTCGCTTTTGAGGAGGATGATGTCGAGTTGCAAGCATTGTTTGCTGAGGACTTGACAGTCGAGCTTCACGGCGTTTTGCCTCAAAATATCAGACGACGGATACGTGAATGAGAGATTGAATGTACTATCGCTGTCGTCATTTTCTCGCCCCTTCCCGCAGTCTAACAAGATGTTGGCGATTTGATTAAATCACGTCCACTTTGCCGTCTCCGTGTCAGACGGTACGGGGGTGGCACACTTGGAAGCCCACCAAATCCAGGTTTATTGAAACGGCGGACATAGAAGCACACAGAGACCGAACACGAAATTCCACACCAATCCCGCCGGTAGTTCCAGCTCAAATCCCAGCCAGCTCATCATCCCTCCTCGCGGCAAGGATACAACCA
>KN823230.1:30143-60828 GCA_000827465.1 Tulasnella calospora MUT 4182
ATATATAACTGCAACAGAAGTCATCTAAAGGAACTAGCTATCGTCATGTGCAACGTCAGGATGTGGGCTTCGTCTGTCTCGTATGCGCACAACTTGGTGTCCACTATAGGTATCGTACACCTCCGCGACGTCGGAAATTTTGAGGTAAAACGCCGTGCTTAGCCATTTAATCGTAAAGTTCCTTAAGCTTGACGCATTTCTAAAGAGCATCGGACGGGCTGGATAAATAGCTAGATATATTTTTAGAACTTTTTGCTAGCTTGTCAGTCGATATCGAATCAATTTAGCAATGGAGCCTTGCTGATGAAGCGTCGTGCACATAATGACAAACCGAACATGCCATCGCTTGGTATTTTTCTGATTTAAACCGCCTCAAAATCCTCCCACCTCTCATTTTATTTTGAACTTGCCTCCCTCTATCACCTCTATTGCTCTCCATCGCCTCTCCCCGCTATGGCCCGCGCCTCTTCGCAACGTTCTAAGCCTTCCAGCGAAGCGCAAAAAAAGACCTATAAATTATCCACTCAAGAACGCCGAGCCAAGAAACAGGCCAAGGAGGAAAAGCTTGATGCAGTTTTCGCCGACGTCAAGAAGGTTTTCCATGATAAGGAGGATGCTGTTGCCGCACTTGCTATTAAGTATGAAATACCTGAGGATACTCTCCGAGGGCTCATGGGCGAAGCAAAGATGGCAAATTCACGATCAATAAACGCGAAGAACGCGTATGCGCACTGGCGGCTTCACGAACTTAATAAGGGTTACCAGTCTTCACGCTATCCTTCTCTGCTGAATAACTGACATCCGCTTTCTGAAGATCGACCCAAGGGACAGAAACTAAGCCTCAAGGACTTCAATCGGGATTATGCTGGCGAATATGAAGACGTGGACGATGAAACTAAGCAAATCGCCATCAATGCACTCAAAGAACACCGCGAAAGCAAACGCATTCCCATCCGCAAGAAGGGGCGTGCCGCTCTCCGTGATGTCAATGGCACAATGGCTAAGATCGCCACTATGGTACGATCAAATGCACTTGGTCTTTGCAGATCTAATCACTGATAATGGTTGATTGCCTAGGCCGACCAACTAGCCCTTCGTACCGACCATCAAGTCCTTATTCTCGCCAGTAAAACTTCCCATCAATCCTATGCTGCACCCATGGCGCATGTAACATCAAGTGCTGAAGGCTTCACCGACACTCTCTTCAAGACAGATATCTACGCTACAGCTCACCACTTTGAGGCCTATGGCACCGAAGGCTCGCAAGGACTCGCACACTCCTCACGGTCGGTTCACTCTCGCCTCAAGGGAGAGGTTGTTGGAGCTTTGAAGAAGAATCTTAGTAAGTAATACTCTAACAACAGCACTTGAACGAGAACTGACAAACCCGACTTAGAAACCGTATCCGACCGTCGCGATGCCAGTGTCTCATACGAACATTTTCACCACAAAGTCCTGCTCAGATATCACGTCAACCTTGTTGGATGGCCAAGCAATATCCCGTTCAAAAACCCATCAGAACTTAAAAGAGCCCACCTCAAGGAGATTCATGCTCTAGCCACTTCAACTCCGCCCCAGCTCCACTTCATCACGCTCAATCAAGAAGAGCTTAGCCAATGCATTGAAAAACGGGCGGAGGATGAAGCGAATGGATTAGTTGAACCTTGGGTGGGTAACAAGCGGAAGACCGGGAATACCGCTATGTCAGTCTCGGCATTGCCATCCTCTTCGTCCTCAGCCAATGCCAGTGATGTGTAGGCTCCGAAAGCGCAGCTCTCATCGCGAGGTGTATGGCTACATACGAGATCTATCATTCTCTTGTTCTCTTAGTCACATTTGTTTCTCTACACAAGCTATTCTACGGCGATATTGCCAACGTGTTGCTGGCCAGGCGTGAGAACGGGTGAAGCGTTACGCTCCAAGTTTGAGGGAATGAGTCGAGTGTGGAAGGGGACTGAACTTGAATGTCATCATTGGCGAAAATGGCGGCGCCGATGATGGGATTAGGAACAGCAAAAAAAAAAATTGCGGGAAATTTGAGTGTCGACTGTCGCCATCGGCAGCGTTGCCGGCGCTGGTTTTGAGACCGGGAACGGTGATGAGAACGGGTGCGATGAGGCGGTGGCTGCGGGGCGACGCGTGCCGAGGGTGCCGACGATGTCGACCGTGTATCTTCTGGTCCGAACTTGCGTGGTATTTGACATTGAGTGATGTCATCATCGGCGACGATACCGGCGTTGGTTTCAAGACCAGGAACGGTGATGAGAACGTGTGCGATGAGGCAGTGGCTGTGTAATGACAGGTGCCGAGGGTGCCGACATGTCAGCTAAGCGTTCCGGTCCAAACTTACGTGAGATTTGAGCCTTGAGTGTTTTAATCATCGACGACGATGCTGGCATCGATGTCAAGACCGGGAACGGTGGTGAGAACGGGTGTGATGAGGCGGTGGCGGTGAGGTGAGGCGTGCCGAGGTGCCGACGATGTCCGCGTCTCTCAGTTTCGGAGTAGGTTTGGGGGTAGCTTCCAGGGAGACCCGTTTGTCGCGGATCTCCCGGCGGATCCCCCCGTAGGTGTGTTTGCTTCTTTTGTTAGAGGGGAGTAGTCACTGCGCTAACTCCTCTAACTAGAGAAGCAAGTGCTACAAATCGGGTGCACAACCCTCCTTGCTTTCGGCGAAGCCTTTCTTCTGATGAAATTGGTCCCTTCCTTGCGGCGTCAATGTGGATGGGGACCGGTTGAGAGTGTGTGAAGGAGTTGGGGGCATTAGACGGGGGCATAGGGACTGGCGCAGTAGGTTGGGGGCGTGGAGGCTGAGGACGCGGCGGTTGTGGTCGTGAGCCATGGTCGTTCTTCTTCTCCTGCTTCCTTTCCCAAAGTCGGTCGTCGATGCGGGTGCAGAGGGTGTATAGCTTCTCCAACGTGGCGGGTTTTTCGTGGTAGATTAGTCCGTCTTTGACGCCGTTGCTTAATCCTTGTCGGTACGCATGTTCGAGGGCCGAGTCGTTCCATTTGATGTCGGCCGTGATTCGTCTGAAGTCTGCCGTGTAGGTAGCGACTGGGCGTTGCCCTTGGGATAGAGATTCAAGTTTTCGAATAGCTGTCCCTTCTTTATCCGGATCTCCAAACGCTGTTTCAAATACTGTCTTGAAGGAATCCCAGTCGTGCGATTCGTTCTTTAGTTGCGCGCCCAAGAGATCTTTAAGGATATAATTCCCCCATGATTGCGCCGTGCCGGAGAAGTAGCTGAGGGCGAATTGAATCTTGGCTACATCGTCGGGGATGTCGCTGGATCGGGCCATAAAGTAGTTCTCACACGTGAGTAACCACCTTTCTGCGTCACCTCCTCGATTTTTTACATTGTAGATCTCTGGTTCCTTTATCTTCATTTTGTTTGCCTTTGGCTGTGTTTGGGGTGGAGGTGATGGCACTTGGACGCCCAATCCGGTCATTTGCATTGCTGCAATGATGGTGGCAATCAGGTTGGGGTCTATGACTGGTAGGGTTGATTGTGTGGGCTGCACGGGTTGTGCCATGGTTTGAACAGGTGGGTTTGTCGAGGAGGAAGGGTTTCCCGTAGTTCCGGTGCCACTGCTCATGATTGTTGGGGAGTTGAACGAAGTGAGGTTGGGTTGGGAGGTGGTGCGTGGAAGGTTGAATGCGATTGGCGTGTTTCGGAAGTTCAGATCGCTCATAAACTTTCGTACTCAATGACGGTGTCGATGGGAAGGACCTGGTAGGCTCGACTGATGGCTTGGGTGACTGTGGTGTATGGAACTAGGAGGTTGGCTTTGCTGATGGAGACTTCGGATTTTGGGAAATTGTTGAGGAGATATATGAGAGTGGCGCTAGGGCAGTTGGTGATGTCAATGCGAACGTGTTGTGTGGCACGAAGTATACGTTTATCGAAGTCGTATGGTTGGTTATCTTGTCGTAGATACTGGACTTTGGCGTAAACTTGGTTTGTCTTGCGGTATCGGTGCTTGGGTTTGAGGAGAGCGATGACTTCTTCTTCTTCGTGAGTGTCTCGTAGTCTTTGGAGGTATTCGATTGTCTTGGTACTGAGCTTCTGGGTTTTCTGGAGAACGGCCTTGGGCATGAACGATGATACGGGTTGCTCGAAGGGAATTCCGCCTAATGTCACGATTCGTGGACTTTGAACCGAGCAAGGCGTACGTGGGCTGTGGACTTGGGCTGTGGACTGTGACTATGAGAGTAGAGGCCCCTAGGCGATCGTAATCACTCTAGGACGATGGTTGAGAGGACTATTGGATTGAAGTAGACAAGAGGCGGAATGAGGAACAGACCTCCTCATTCCATTGTGGTTATATACTAGGGAGTGGCTATGCTAAAGGTGTACTGAAACGGTAAAGAACGTTATGGAACATCATGGAAAGGCTTACGCGTCGAATGAGTAATGACAGCATGGCGGAGGTGAGGATGATGAGTAAAGAACGTGAGGGAAAGGTGAGGCGACGATGTACCGGGAACTGGGCCAGAGATGTGTCACGTGATGGGAAAGGAGGTCACGTGATGGGTTTGTCGACGTTGGTGATGACATGTGAGGACAAGGTCATCACACAATCCGTCAATCTGTTGATCCCCCAATCCTTCAATCCGCCAATCCGCCAGTCCTCCAGTCCTCCAGTCCTCCAATCCCCCAATCCCCCAATCCATCAATCCATCAATACAGCAATCCCCCAATCCCCCAATCTGCCCGTCCTCCAATCCGTCAATCCACCAATCCTCCAGTCCCCCAATCCGTCAATCCTTCAATCTGCCATTCCTCCAATCTGCCATTCCACCAGTCTTGCAATCCACCAATCCGCCAATCTGCCAGTCCTCAACCCCGTAGATTTTTCTACCCAATTTTACAGCTCGGTAAAAACCTGTCTCAAAATCCAAGGTTTTTATTAATGATTTTACCAGAGTAAAAAATCTATGAGTAAACATCTCCCTTTGCTCCCTCTCTGAGATGGAGCTTCCCCATCATGGCACCTACCCTACCGAGTTATACACCGTTCACAGGGCCCGTCACCGTATTCCACTGTACTACAGTACAGGTACACTGTACTACACTGTATATGATTCAACCTGGCAGAACCCATCTATGGAATGCAGTGTATGACAGTGTATTCTCCTATCTACCAAAACCATAAATGGGATACAAGGTGACAGGGTGTAGTACACTGTATGTTCATTGGTGTACACTGTACACTAGAACTAGACACTGTATGTCCAGTGGTGTGCACTGTCTTACACTGTCTGTCCACTGGTGTGCACTGTCCTACACTGTACCTCCACTGGTGTACCCTGTCTCCCCAGCTTCACTGAAACTACAGGGTTAAAATGGTGTAGTACAGTGGATCTACACTGTATATGCACTGTATAGACACTGTACATCCGGTGTAGACCAATGTATGTTATGACAGTGTAATACAGTGAACCTACAGTGTATGTACACTGTCCATACACTGTACATCCAGTGTAGGCCAGTGTATGGTTCAGGGGTAAGGGTGGGAAATCAACCTTTTGCAGTCCAGAAAATTTACACCACCCACAACCACCATCACTATACATCTTCCAGACATATCCATCCTTACCCCAAGCCACTATGCCTCCAAAGAAGAAAGATAATAAAAAGAAAAGTGATACTAGGGATGCTGAAGATGCAATTGAAGCTGAACAAGCTGTAGAGAAGACTACTGGGTATGTGTGCCTTAGAGATGCAAGAACTCACATCTCAGTTAAGGATGAAACTAATAAACCTACCTCTAGAGCGTTAGGTGCTCTTCAGAATAGGGGATTATCTAAAGACCCTCCTGCCATTGCAACTCGTAAGAGTACAAGAAATGCAAAAGCTGCCACAACCCAAGTTGACCCAGCCAGCCCTTTGACAACCAATCCACCAACTCGATCACCTTCTACTGCAGCACCTCTCTTACCAACTATGCATGAGAATGATGCTGGGGCTGATGAGGATGGGGGGGCAAATGAAGACACTGAAGAGGAATCTGGAGATGTGATGAAGGATCTGAGAGGCATGGAAGATGTTCAGCAGCCAGATGACTGCAAGTATCAGTTTTGCTGTGCATTGATTGGTGACTGACTTGGGATTATAGCTATCCTGGTTCAACTAGACTTGGTTCATATGGACCATCAAGACATGGCAGTCGAGAGTGTTTATGCCACTATTGAGAAGAAGGTCATGGGATCAGGGTCCACTATTGGGATCCAAGACCTAGTTGCAAATGTCAAAGCCACTCCCCCCATGTCTGGTAAGTATATAATTGAGAGTGGGAGCTAGAAACAGGTTTTCACTAGTATTTGACAGCGAGAGCTTTTATGCTTCATCGCACTGCACTCTTTGGTGATGGCAAGGTCGCCATAGGCTCTGTCACAGAAGTTCTTGCTGGCACAGCTCCACTTCTGGCTATTAAACCACTGTCAACAGTGACCTTAGAAGAAAAGGGGGGTGTTTATCATACTGTGTTATGGTATAGGCCCATTCAGGTATCCAATGAATCACACAAATGTAATATTGCTAGCTAACTCTGCATTTCAGGGAGAGCAGCCTGTCACTGTAGCCAAACTGGCTCCCACTCATCAGCCTCACCGAGCTCAGTCTGAGTCTGTCTCTAATGAGCCAAACCATGGATTTCACCAATCCAAGCTTGATCCTGAGGTCCTTGAATGGCTCAGAGTAGAGCTGGAAGGCCCCACTAAGCCTCTTCCAGGGGCAGGGTCACTGAGGGAGGCATGGGAGAGAGAAAAGCTCTATCGCCTGGTGAAGTCCAATGCAGATGAGCATTTCAAGTATAAGCAGTCATACAAGATCAACATTGGTAAGATGAAATTTTTATTTTCTATTTTCTATTACAGCTCTTTGATAAAGTTTCATTTCATAGAGCCATATGATGGGATCCTCTTCAAAGTCGATGCTCTGCAAGATATCTGTTTCCTCAGACATACCAATTGTGCCAAGTCTACAACTGGCTTTGCTAATGCCGAAAAAAACCCAGAGATGGCACGATGGTTGAATGAGGAGGCCAGGGCTGGAGATACTGATTTCTCATCCTGGTCCATCAGCAGATTTTGGGCAGAGGCGAGCAAGCGTGCTGAAATTGCTGATAAAAAGGCTTTGTCATACCAGGAGAAGAAGGGAAAGGAAAAGCAGGTGAAGGGAAAGGAAAAGCCAAAGGAAAGGGTCAAGAAGCCAAGACAGGTGGTAGAGGTTGATGAACAGGAGGAGTTTGATTCAGACGATTTGGATGCTCCTCAGGGATCTTCTAAATATCATGGCAGGAAGTGAGTGATGTGTTGTGGAGTATATACTGAAATATCTTGTAAAAGGATTTAACTCCTGGCTTTCTTGATGTAAATTGTTAAGTAAAACCCCCTTAGATAGCATTCAACATGATGTCTATGGATGAAATTTGAGTGGATCCTTGCAACTAATTCAGTGTATTCCTGTTTGTAGTACATTGTATTGACCTTGATATACAGTGACATACTGTGTATAGACACTGAACTACAGTGTACCAATATGGTGTATTAAAGCCTGTAGTACAGTGTACTGACCTTGCATACAGTGTATCACCAACTGTAGTACAGTGTACCGACATTGGTATACAGTGTACTACTGCTTGTCCTACACTGTATTAGCCTAGACGTACAGTGTATGGACACATGAAGTACAGTGTATCAATACAGTTCTACAATGACCAAGCCTCTGTAGGATAGTGTATCAAGTGCTGTAGTACAATGTAATAACAAAGTAGGACATTGTATCATCCTTTCACATTATTGAATTCTGAACAAAACATTTTAACTACTGACTGAATACAAGCCCTTTAGTCATCTTCATTGTCATCATCACTCCCATATTCTTCCTCTAACCTAGCTACCATAGACTTCAAATACAAATACATCAGCACATGCATGAAAAAATCAAAATTCCAGTCTGTCATCTGTCTCAAAGGGGCCTCAAATGAGGTTAACCAAGAGTTCAGCTGCTCAGCTGTTTCAGTATTATATGCACGGACAGTATGTATATTCCCTTCAGAGTCTGTTTGTTTGATCACTAGATCTGGCTGAGAGCCATCTGCTGGTGCAGGGTTGCACCATTCACGGCAGAGTTGATCAGTAGCCCTATGATTGACATAGTGCCAGCTGTCCACCAGGAACCGGGTGGTGTCAAGCCAAGGAGAGTTTGGATCTTGAGTGACAATGTGAGCAAGAAGCTTGCAGGCATTGTCATAGAAGATGAATGAGGGACGAATTATGGAATGGTTTGGGGAGAAAATTTGGTTGAGGATCCTCAGGACTTGACTGGGGGATTCTGACTTGTAGCACTTTCCCCATCCAATTGGAACACCACAGGCCCATTGGACTGTCTGGACGCAGTAGATAGTCCCAGCTCGGAAATGGTGAATAACTGCCTCTCCCTCTTCTCCATTAGGGCCCTGTGGGAGCTGTGGATGCATGGGCACCTCAGAGCGGTGGTCATCTGAAGCAGCACCTCTTCCAGCTCCAAAGCGAGATGCTTGAGCAGCCACAGTACGCCGAATAATTCGAGTCACTCCACCAAAGGAAAGCCTCCCAAAGCGTCGAATGTATGCTTGGTACCATCGCTCATGGGCAGGATTATTGCATGCTCTTGAACCTTCAGTGACTGGACTGGTACAGTCACCAATACCACATTGGTGTGCAAGCCTAAGGTGAACTGTGCAATAGATCCCATCTCGGTAATTTGCAAGTGGTTCATGGCAGTCATCAACTCGGCAGATCTAATATTTTGGTTATAAGAACCAATTTGATGGTCAATTATCTTATCTACTTACCCGGTGTACTAGGGTCTTTCCATCCATTACTGCTGCTCGGGTGAAGCCAACTTCTCCATTTTCTGAAGGGGTCTGAGATGGAATAGCCTCTAGGGTTTGAGGCCCCAACCTAGGACTGTCTGACTTTCAAGATGTGTTAGAATTGGAATAGAGAGGCTGGTACAGTGAAACATACTGCTTGATCATCTACATCAACTACTTGAGATGCTTGTTCTGAGTTTTGTTGGGCTCCTTGAGAGACTGTATACTGCTTTTCATGCATGCAATTATCACATTCATGATCCTGCGCAGCAGGGACAATCCCTCCATTTTTGCCCAAGACCTGGAGTGCAGCTTGAATGAGGATAGCTGATCCAGCAAATGCTGGACACTCAAACTCCTCCAATGAGCCATGTTCATTGAGCAAGACTCGTGCAAAATGCTCTGCAAAGAGGCGATGTGTCTGCCTCTCTGTTAAGATATTGGTTCCATCTCCAAAGGTTTTGTTGAAAAAGAGTCGGAATCTCTGCCAACTTCCACGTAACTCCAATGTAGCATTCTCCTGGAGAAGGGCCACCTTGCGGTGTACCCAGAGTCCTTTCTTAGAGATACAGAGCCACTCTGGCTCAAACTCCAGCTTCTGGGTTCGGTCCTGGCCTCTTGTTTGCGGCTTGACACTGATAATGTTTGGATAATAGTGGGAGTCACATTTGGTGCAAGTTGCAACCACCAGGTAGCCAGTTGTCCTCTTGAAATCTGGCCCTATGACAGTGACAGGGTCACAGCGACCACGGAAGAGCTGTGGATGTCCTCCAGCTGGTAAGGTACATATGCGGCAAGTTGTGTGGGGAGTCAGGAGGATTGGAGGAGGTACAACCACAAATTGCGCTGAGGTATGAGTCTCTTCGCTCTGTTCTCCATCTATAAATGTGATTATCCCTGATAGATTGTGAAGGATTTGTTGTCTCTCCTCTGATGTCAACCCAATTATTGCCTCCAGCTCTTCTTCTTCTGCCTCCTCATCAAAAGAAGATGAGACGATCTGCTGAGCACTAGTAAGCCAGGCTGTTTGGCTACGCTGGCGTGGCAGGTTACGTTGCTGAAAATGTTGATAGAGAAGTGGTGAAACAGCTGCAGCAGTAGCCAGGATGAGGAGACTGCGACGAAAGGTAAGAGTGCCAGGGAAGTGGTTCTGGAGGACCTGAATGATGTCTGATGTTGATGAGAGTGCCATCTGTAAGGTGGGTGATCAGAACTTTTGTTGTTGTATCTCTGGTTTAACTTTTTGTTGATTTGTGTCAATGCATTTTGATTATGTCATATAAGGATACTCAGGACATTGTACTACAGTGAAGGTACGGTGTACAGTGTCAATCAGTACACTGTATTACAGTGGGCATACACTGTACAGTAATTTGGGACAGTGTACTACAGTAGGCATACACTGTACAGTAATTTGGGACAGTGTATTCCAGTGGGCATACACTGTACGGTAATTAGAGACAGTGTAGTACAGTGGCAGGACACTGCATCGCAGTGAACAGCAGTGTACTACACTGTATGTCCAGTGGTCACCAGTGTACTACACGGTATGTCCAGTGTTCACCAGTGTCCTACATCAGCCCCAAAACTGACCCAGAATTAGTCACTGGTGTACAGTGGTGTACAGTGTACAAAGTGGTGGTGTACACTGGTATACACTGTCCCCCCTAGTGAACAGTAAATTACTGACCCTACCCGGCAAGGGAAGCTTCCTACCACTGCTTCTTCACTTATATGCTATCCTATCAGTGATTGTTATACTGATCATGGTCTTCACAGCCACACATACGATTTTTTTCGTGCTATGTTCGTATCAGAGCCCCCTTTGGTCCTCTCCATTTCCGTTTGATATGCAAGCTGGATTAACGTCATTTAGCATATACTCTCTGTGTAATTATACGATGCTACTAGATAGTCAGATAATAAAATGCCATTATTGTTTAGATCCAAGTTGAGAAAATTCGAAAGGTATAGATCTATCGAAGAGGTAGCGTGTGTAGAACATGTAGTGTGGTGTAACATTGCTGTAGCTACAGATATCTACAAGTTCTACAGGCGGCTACCGATAGACCGACATCCTGGTGATGGTATAGCCGTCTGTACCACTGTAGATTTATGTAGAGTGGCCCCAGTTTTCCTGATGCCGCCATTTTCATGCTATAAATTCCGAGTCAGAACCGAAAGACTATCTAAGCATCCGGACTTCGGCGGTCAGTCAACTGCCAGTTTAAAGAACCTGGTACAGTCGCACGGTGGGTAAACTTGGTTTCCGTCGATGGAAACTAATAACATATCCTTGGCATTCATAGTACAAACAGACGTGGTTGCAACCAACCCTTGCGGCTACTGTTCACAAACGAAAAAACTTCCGCAAAGGATACACCCATAGATCATGTGCAGGGTTCTTAAGGCACCGAGATGATAGTAGAGTCAAGGGCTTTCGCATGCGCCGCCACACGATTCATAACGGGCCCGCGTGCCCAACAGCTGGTAACGCGATCTGTCGGTCACGTGGGTGAGCAGCCCAAACTGAAATCTGTGGCCCCACTGACTCGACGGAGATTCGATCAACCACACATCGCTTGTGAGCTCCCATTCCGATAACCAGTCACCCAGCTCAGGCCATAACTGTGTGCGACAAACCTGTGGGCCGCCAATGCTGATCCGTTTCTTGGTCATTGATCGATTTTCTCAAACCGCAGCCCGTCGAAAGGATAACTAGCGCTCAGACAAAAATTATTTGCATGGAGAACAATATACCGGAGGTTGACAGGAACTCTTCGCCGATGTCTGGGGAGTTAGCTACTCTTGTAGAACAGAAGTGCAATCTCTGCGAGAATATTCAGACGAACCAACGATACGTCGAATGCACGGTGTGTCAAGACGGTGACGGAAGTACATTCCTCCTTGTAAGATACGGTCTTTATATTACCAAATTTCACATTATAATGGACCGTGCTGGTTTGTAGTGCTTGGCCTGCGTAGATGATCGAGCGGCCTGCATAGCTCATCAAGCAAACCTTGGGTCTCACCATCTCTTTCGGCGTCTAGTTCCACCCGGAACCATCCATTTCTGTAACCATTGTCATCGAACGACGATGGGAGATTGGTCCCTGACGTGCCTTGTCTGCCCTTCTCGTGATGGTTATGACATGGTGCGTTCCTGGTTCACGATTTCGCGGGCACGAGAGCCGAGCCGTTTCGACACTCAGTGCCGTAGCTGTTGCTTAAACCCCAGCGCTCCTCGACACGCACACCGGCTCGCCCAGGTCTCCCCTAGGTACATCATACAACAACCCCACATGGACTACCTCCCTCCATCAACGAAATACGGAGTACGATCGGGCTTCGCCTGTGACGGAGTTTGGTGTCCGGATGATATGGAGGGACTTTTCTTTCATTGTACTGTATGCCCGAGACCCGGGTATGACTTAGTAAGCTATGCCTTTTGTGGTTAGGCCTCGGGTGTGCACTAATCCCCCTTCCAAAAGTGCCCGGCGTGCGCCGACTCACAGCGACAAACTTATCTGCATGAAATCCAGAGAGGGAACCGAACACACCGCTTTGTTGTATATGATGCACGTCCTTCTTTACCACAGCTTTCAAATGCTGGCCAGTAGAGGGAGCACAGACGGAGTGAGAGCAGTATTCAGCGCCCGAACAAAGGTGAGCGAACGGCTAAACCCTCAATACACCTTGGTTAAACTTACTGCGGCTTGATGGACCTTAGGTATATGTTTTAGAACTTTGTTTGATCTCTGGGGCCCTAATGAGCCTCTCCATAGCCTCGTATGAGTTGTGCAATAATGAAGTTCAGTCATATGAGATTCTAGTTTTATGGTGCTCCGTTTGTAACCAACTCCGTGTGTATGCTAAAGGGACCGAGATCGAAATATGCCAAAATAAACAACAGCTTCGGGGCTACCCTCGGGGAAGGACATGCTCCTTACTTATCCTGCATCCTCCCCCTATTATTTCATACTGAAAACTAGCATAGATGTTGATATACTGAAGAGATTGCAGAATTCGTGAACTTGGATACCCTGACGGCTTCGGACCCTAGACAGGGACGGACCCCGGAAGATTGACAACCACTTAATGCAATGTTACGACATGAGGGACCATCTACTTCAAAATTATTTGCGCACAAAGTGGCTTAGCTGGAGAATTTTTATAGGGAATTGAGTGTTTTGGGACACACCTGAGGCCATTGTGTGCGATAGGAGTGAGGGGTTGAATAAAGCTTGGACTACTATCTCCCTTGCTCTTCCACCAGAAACTGACGTCGCTTCTATCCTTAGATTCCCCTCACATAGCTTTCGCTAAGCTAAGAGACTCTCCCCTTCAATAATGCCTACCCAGTCCGACCGCCAGGCTTCCCGTTCAATGCTGTACGCTCCGGGTGATGTGAATTATATTACTTACTATTCTTTATAAGTAATATGCTGTGCAGTTTGTAAACTGAATGTCTGCTAGTGCGGTAGCGTCCACATGTACGATAAGTTGGGGAGAAGAAAGGGGTTGCCTGAATTTCAGCTGGAAAAGATTCTACTTACCGAAATTAGGTGATCCGTTCTTCGTGCGTAGGTCTCAATGCAAGGGTTTGCCACACCCTAACGGGCGAAGCACTCGGGCAAAGCCTGAGGCGAGACCCCCCAACTTGGCGAAAATACAATATTCATTGTGACACAAAAGGTTTGAGCGTAATATACAAATCATGGCAACAAATTAGGAAGTTGGTTCATAAGGGAATGCAGTTCAGAGTTGCTATAGCGATGCATGGCTTAATGGACAATCTAGGAGAATTTCTTCTATCTTTCTCCAATAGCGAAGAAAAGCATCGGAAGACCACCTTCCTTGCACCATTACCAATTTAGGATCAACGCCTCGTAACAGCATTTCTGTTGCTCTGCCAATGCGGAATGAGTGGCCCGAGCTCAAACCATGAGCGGACCAAATCTCGTTACATCTTGACATAAAGGTGTCAGTGGTTAGGGACTTCCACCCGTTGGTAATGACATACGCAAGCAACGGAGCATGGGATGGGATCCTTGAGTTGACAAATAGGTGATTTTGGAATGCAAGGCTCGGGCATGTAGACTCCGCAGACATAGCTGTGATAGTGAAAATTACGGGGTTGCTTGGGAAGTTGCTGGGACTGACTTTTTGGCACCTCTTATGACAGCCGTAGATTGAGGGCCTTCCAGCCACGTTGCTCCATGAGCGGTGTGCCAAAAATCTAAGCCCAGTAGCCAAGTGCGGAGAGTTGATTCGGATCTTTTACCGGGCCAAGAGGCGATGCAAGTGGCCAGCATTTCATTGGAGGCTGGCATGCTTTCCGATTCAGGAATATCTCTGCTATCGCAGAATTCATGGAAACGTATTAGACCAGCTCCGTAGTTTGAGCGAGTCTTTCATCTAACGAAGCAAGAATGACGTCAAAGCGATGTTGACGATCTGCAGCAGGGATTGAAAGCGAATGATTGGATAAGGAGAAAGATGATCTCCAGTACGCTAGACGGTTTTTGGCTGGAACGGTGGGTCGTAGGATGGAACGACTGCATTGATTGGTATTGGTAACAGGTGTTGTTGAGACTGTGTTGTTAGGTTGAGTGTTGGAAGACCTTGAGGTTGGAGCAAATGGATGTGAAGAGGTGCCCGTAGTTGGGAGTGAATGGGTGCCACTACTTGTCAAACCAACTTTCAGAAGACGTGACACCCCGATTGAGGGTAACGGTTCGCAGAGCCAGAGTTTCCAGACCAACTAGAGATCGACTCTGGCGATAATGCCAAGAAGACTATCAGGAAGGTCAAAGTTGAGAGAAGAATGTAATGAGAGTGCCGTGAATGCATATACTCTGAACAGATCCCTGATCCTGAAATCAAGGCCTATCCTGATGCGGTATACTTCAACTTCTATTCCCTTGGCGTCAGTCTCCTCTTTACGCCAGCCAATGGCTACAAGCCCAAGACGGGACCAAGCCGAACGAAGCTGAGGGACAAAGACTTGGGGCTGGACAGCTTAGACATCTATAAGAGTCAACGTATGTTAGTCCCAAGACTGGCCATTCAAGCACCGGTGACAGTACTCCCGTTTCCCGCACTTCCCATATCAATCCCCAAACCTGACAACCCTGAATCCATTCTCCAAGTTACCCAAAATACAACCGGAAAAGGATTTCGTCGCCTTCCTGGGAGAGCCTAGCAGGAAAGGGGGTGGGGGTGGACCGGGGGGAGGGTCCGTAGGGATTTGGTGCGAATGGAAGGCAGCTGGAATAATGGTTGAATTTGGTGGAGATGATTCAAAGAGCTGGGATCGAGGAAAGGAAGCGGTCTGGTCTGTTCTTACTCTCTTTAGGCCTGATGGCTCTGGTGGGGCCTCATCGAAATAGGTAAAATGGTGGCCGGTCTGCGAGACAGGTGCTCTAGTGTCTAACTTCTTTCAAGACGCAGAATGATCGAAATCTCATTACATTGTCCGCTGATGGGAGAGAGATGGACGGTACAGACTAATAGAAAGCTAGAGTAACGAATGCGATACAAATAGGTACATGTGTATGCAAGCCATTTCTGTCGGTCGTTAAATTTCTGGTGTTCAGACAGCATTATGACCACGGTGGAACATTCCTCCTCCAGTTCCAGCACCAACACCAGGACCACCGGTCATGCCCATACCGCTGCCGGCACCACGAGCCGAGGCATCAAATGGAGCGCCGGTGAACCCTTGGAAGTGGCCCCAACCGCCTTCGCGAGTAAAGGGAAGCTGATCGTTGATGTCTTGCCTTTAGATGCAACGTTAATTGGTAAGTGATCGGACGAGAATCTACACATGCGACGTACGGGGAGTATCCGAATTTTTGAGGAGGGAGGTGACGTGCCAACAACGAGTAGTCGCGAGGAAGAATGATGTGGTTGAAGCGGAAGTCGAGGACAGAGGCGAAAGTAGCGCGGTAACTAATCGAAGTAAAGGTCTCAGCGAAAGCGTGCTGCTGACGAAAAAGAATCCGATATAACGTACAGAATGACTGCGCACAGAGTGCCAATGACAGCTCCTGCGAAAGTATCGTACCAGTGGTGGACTGTGAGGATGCAACACGATCGTTAGAGGATGGCATCGAACGGAAGAAAAGGGCTGCATACATTTGTCGATGGTGAGAGCACCCGCAATCAGAGTGGCTCCAAGGAGAGGTGCGATAGTAAGGATGATCTTCCAGTAGGCAGGGCGATGGTCGCTATTGACCTTAAGTTGTGCATCTGGGTAGGAAACAGGAATTAGCTTTGGAGGCAAGGGGGGATGATTAGGGGGGTCTTACTGAAGTAGAGGAACAAGTAGACGAATCCAGCAAACGCGGCGGTGGAATGTCCAGAAGGGAAACTCTCAAGAGAATCATTGATTTCCTTCTCATCGCCCGTGCAAACTTCCCGGGTGTAGTAGATTTGCTGGAATCCAGAACCTGCGCCAGGACCTTGGACGTTGGGCTTGCAGACTAAATGAAATCCCCGTGTGAGAGCTGCATTCAATCATGAAGGACAGCATATAGAGGCACTAACCAGCAAGGAAGTGAGGGCGGAATCCACCAATCAACCACTTAAGGAAGACTTGGAAGACAGCAGCAGTCTCCAGACTCTGGACAAGGCCAAGAGTAGTCGTGAACAGGTCGTACAGACTTCGTCGACGGATTTGGAAGAGGCAGAAGAAGAAGAATGGTACGATGAAGGATAGGAGAGCCGCCAACCAGATGGGAACTGGAAAAGCGTTTACGTCAGATGCGGTTGGCGAACGAACGGGGGGCGCACATACCGATTTCCTTTCGGAGTGGGTAGGCGTATTGCGGGTAGACGATCTCTCCGTCGTTGAAGGTGATTGGGAAGTTTCGCGTGGGTGCAGGCCTAGCGAAATAGACCCCAAGACCGATCACTAAAAATATGATATTTGAGTACTTGCTATTTTGGGAACGGTAAGGTTGCACGTATCCGACTCACTTCCCATGAACAGCATGATCAAGAGGTCAAACGCGTGTAGCCTGAACCATCCTCCAAACGTGAAGCCTTCGTGAACCCGCCTCTTTGGGCACCTTTATCGTTGTAGGTTTCTCCTGGCGCTACATTGTTGTTTGGCACAACTGGCTGAGCGGTGTTGGACATGATGGGCAAGCAGGAGGCGGCGGCGACTTGGCACGGACTGGTGGCTGCTGCTGGGCGATGGAAGCTAGAGGGGAACGCTTGTCGGAAAATCTTGGTGCCAAGCTCAGTCCATTTTATAACCAACAAGCCACCAGCCTCAGCTGTAACGTGACTGCAAGCACCACTCGGCCAGAAATGTGACGTCAGGTCAAGATCACGTGATTAGCATACTCGGTGACATCATAACATCCCCGCAACCATCTTCGCCATAGCTATCGTAGACAACCGCACATGCCGTTCGCTCCGCTCCCATGTTTCCCGACCCACAATGGAAGCCTTCTCCCGGATTCCGTCAACTTCTTCTGCAAGGGCTTCTGACAACTGCCCTGACGACGTAACCATCATAAACGACAGCTCCGTGTCGAGATTGGCGGACCTCGAGTTCAAGTTGGTTGAACCAAACAGTGACATCGTTGGTTTGGAGCTATGATGCGACTCGTCTTCTCCGAAGCGAACCCAAATCCCTAAATTACGTGTCAACAACGCCCCAACCAGCAACGCGTTGTAATTCCCACCTTTGGCATGATACGTCCAGCCTTGTCTCTCCCACTCGCTCAATTCCACCTTACTGTCTTGAGGTGAGATTTTCCCTGCCTTGGAAGCTGCACCCCAGAAACGCCGTTCCAGCCAAGTGTAAGCCTCCGGCAATCGTCCAGAAATCCCTTTGGATCCATAAAAGCCATTTGCCTTGCATTCCAAAACACCATGTCAGCATCAAACCTCAACCAAATATGAGTGACGTACCTTGGGGGCTGCGGCAACAATCCTCCACCGGATGCTGTCCGGAGACGAAAGGATCCGAGTCTTGTATGGAGCATACAGCCCAAAGTACCCGCTCGTCAAGTCCACTGTCGCGGGTACGGGAGACTGTGATATGCAGTCAAACAGTTTGTCGATGACCATTTCTTCTTCTCGAACTCCCAACACTCCAGATTGAATGACAGGGAATATAGCGGTATCCGATCCGCTGGGTCCGGCCAGTTGCGAAGTCCGCCATCGCTCCTGGAGGCTTTCGAATGCTTTTTTGCCTGAAGCTTCGAACGACGTGGGACCTGTTTGCTGGTTCCTCCACTCCGCTCGATAGCTCTCTGGACCACTTTCGCGCCCTGGGACCGGGACAAGTCGATGTGTAAACGGGATCATCGTCGAAGCATAGTCGATGACATAGTTTGTCAAGGATGGCTGGTGTTTGAAATGTAAATATCGGTCTTGACGATCCGTGAAGTATGACGAGTTCAGGTTCGCTCTATCCCGTGCAAAAGAAAGCGAACCTGTCAGCTTCTCATTGCATGCTAGAAATTGACCACGAGCGAGAACCCTCTCACCTACCCGCTAATCATGACCTCATCATCTACCGCGTATAGTTTCGCATGCCACGTTCCCCACCCTTCGTCGAACCTCCTTGGAACGAGTTTCGCTGTCAAGCCTTTCAGCTTTGGTGTTCGAAACAAGTGAGTCCTAACCCGATCTTCTCCGAATGATTTGATTAATGGCATGAGGAATTCGGCTGTACTTGGGGTTTCGGGCCGTGTTGAGCGCAAAAGGTCGAGATGGAGGTCGAGCGTTAGTTGGGGGTTGGATTGAAGGGCGTTATGGAGAGCTTGGAGCTAAGTCACGTGGATTAGAACAGGCAAAATATAAGTAAGAAGAAGCGGAACTTACTAGTTCTTTTTCTGCGGTTCCGATGTATAAAGAGGACAATACAATGCGTCGCCTAGCACGTTTGATCATGTCCTATTTCGGAATGCGACATGAACTTCAGGAAATTTCAGTTAAGCGGAGCTGCATATCTCACAATGAGGTTTCCATAGTACTCAGTCGGAGTTCTTAATATCCTGACGTCAGTTCCAGACAGGTTGAATCGAGGCTGAGTAGCTGATAACGCCGTCGCTAAGGTCTCCGTCGGACTTCGTTTGCTTGAGGAGGTGGAGAAATATGACCCAGTTCTGAGACATTTCTTCGGCGCACGTAGCAGCGCACCAACCGAGCGCGAAGCCGGTGTTCTAAGCATCTGAGGACCGGCGGAGGGGCGAAAATTAAGGAAATGCGAAAGTTGAAACTCGTCGAAAACAAACCGTGAGACCAATGAGGTCGTCCCGATCATTTCGCACATCCCTCAGCCGGAAACTTCCTTCATTGAATCCAAAGTGTCGATCTTTTGAGCTACCCATTTCTCGACGTCTTTGGATGTCAACACGAACAATTCTACCCAAGTTCACTCTCTTCGTAGGAAAGCAGTGTTCTCTTTGCGTTGTACGGTGTTTTGGGTTTTGCTCAATCCTTGAGCTCTCATAAGCTGACATGCTCCTGGGCAACCCATTAGACTGCCAAAGAAGCGCTTGAAGTTGTTAGATAGAAGGTAGGATGTAGTGGCGCATTATATTCTTACCTACGGGGTGCTGACGCGGTTGGATATTTCAGCGACCGTTTGAACTCGAGACCATAAACATTTACGACGAGGGCCGCGAGAAGTGAGGCTTGCTTGGAGTGCTCGTATTAGTTGTCGCATCTACTAACAACAAATGTTGTATTTCATTAGATGGAGGGGCAAATACAAGTACGAGATTCCGGTGCTTCACCTGAACGACAAGATGCAAGCCAAGGGCCGATGGGGCGAGCCGGAGGTTTTGAAGGCTTTGGAATGGTACGACAGCTTGAAACCAGAAGAGAAGAAGGGGGAGTCGTCGTGAGACCCGCGGAGGACGGAACGGGAGAAGGTGCGTCGCTGGGAACGGTGCCTTCTGCAGTAGGATCCTACCTCTCATTCCCTTGGTATCCTAGGGTTTTCGACGCCTGTAAATAATTATGAGCTGGGATATGGTAAGTCTGGATGTCATATATTCTAACTCGGGCGTCCTTGGACTAATTCTCTGCCGAACTTGTAGCTGGAGCATTTTGATGCGAACGATACGGATACACAGAATTTATACGACCATCTTGACGAAGCGGAACCACTCGGTTCTTCATTATCTCGAGGAGAAGATATGGTCTCCTCGCGAGTAAGGTCCTCACCTTGAACCGATTCCTTTGTCATCTCGATGTTGATGTAAACTATTCTTCTTTAATAAAGAGCCTGCTTTAATTGTTCGTCCCCGGATCACGCTCTTTCCTCGTGTCCCGAGCCTCGAGATCCACGACGGATCGCAGCCGCTCGGGCGGCCTACCAAGAGTCAAGATTGGATCATGGCTTAGACGGCGATAGCGGGGAGCATCCTGATTTCGGTCGCCGGTACTATTCTGTGCCACTTTGGAGGAAGCAACGCCTGGAATGGGTGGACCAATTTCAACCTGGCAGGATCGTTGGCGGGGATTTGAGAGAAGCAGTCGGTCTTCCAAGGGACGTTCCGCCTGATCTTGCTTCCGATATCCAGAATTGCGTTCCTTGGTTTGACGGTGGTAACGCAGAAGGATCCTGCGGTGGAATGATATTTTGGGGATACCCTCCTGGCTGGGTTGGCCCTTTCGGTAGGTGTGGAGTGTGGGGTAGGACAGTTGGAAAAGCCCTAACCTCGCTCATTTTCTCCCCCGCACTTAGACCCTCGAGATTTGATGCGCAATCGTATTGTACGAGCATCCAACGCCTGGGAACACGTTCACGAAAAACCCATGACTTTTACGATCTATGAAACCGACAGCCAAGACCAGGTGGTCGTGCTGGCATCCCCCCAATCTCGCCCTCCAACACCGACAACGATCCATGAACCGAACCACCGCTGGGCTCGCTACCATACAACTTCATTTTCCTCTGACAGATTGACTATATCCAACGTCGAATGTCCGCTCCCTCCCGTCCCAAGCGGTTCGGCTACGTCTACTCCGGCCAACCCCACTAGTGTGGACCGCAAGGCTCTTTGGGCCAAGCTCGTTGCGAGCCAAAATGGTGGTCAGCCGACCCCAACACCAAAACCTCTCCCTCCATGGAGGATCCCTGGCGCCTTCAACTGGGGCCCTCCACACTAGTTTCCATTGCATCTACATTATCGCTAAGGAACCTTCTAGACGCTGCTTGACCAAAACCATTCAAGGCGCTCAGGCTCCGCACCAGCCGTTCGGAACACCTTCGCTTCCCCCGAGGTCGTGTTCCCCGCTTTTATGTTGGGTAGGTAGGCCATAAGCAGCAACCATCCTGCCTTGCCTCTAATTATTATCTCGTCATCAGCATCGGCATCGTGTACCTTTCCATGCAAGCAATTCACCCTTTCCCGCTTCTCAACTACATATTTTCGTGATTAAGGCGCATGACATCTAGGACAACAGCAGAACACCAGGAGGGAAGTACTAAAGCCTACTAATACACAGCTAGATACTGGGAGTAACGATGCGCGCGGAATGGGTTGGTGTTACGTCGAGGACTCGTGAGGGGAGACCTGAACATATTGACATGGGGGGATTGAGTAGATTGCGAGACGAACCGGGAAGGGTGTATGATGAAGGCAATGCGAAAGAAGGTACGAAGATATTTGAGGAGTAAACTGGTGCATGTACTATGGAAGCGACCGAAGAGTTAGCGCCCCAAAGACTATATATATAGCGGATCATTGACGCTAATTGATAGGCGAATAAATATCGAAAGGGCCGTTTTCCGAGTTATTTGCCACTTGAAGGTGTATCTCATCCGATCAACTTGATCTAGAGCAACTTGATTAGGGGAATTTGATATTCCATCTGCGAGAGAACGCGACAAACTTGTCAACTTTGTTTTGCAGTTCTCCTCTTACGCTCTTCGACTCACCGAATGATCAAATCGCCCCTTCCAACCGCTTTTCCATTTGATCTCTTATACATGCCTTCTCCCTTAATCACCGTCTCCTGGCCATGCAAGATCGCTCCTCTAGGTGGATAGAACTTGATGACCTTCCCATCTAAACCCACGACTTCGCGGAGCGCCCTCGTCCCGTTCGCTTTACGAGCATCCAAAAGAGAGATGTCTTGATCATGCTCTAACTTCCCACCTTCCAGCCTCGTAAACTTCTCGTGCTGGATTTGCTCCACCACAAATATCATCGTCTGGAATTTGCCTGGGGCACATTCGTTACCGGCGTTCGGAACGATGATTTGCGTTCCAAGAGCCCACCCAGGCATAACGTCGATCTGAACGTTTTGGATCTTGGGTTCTCCGGAAAGCAGGCGGGTCGTGATCTGATAGGCGTGCGTTCCGCCTCTGAACAGCTCCTCCAACGTGAGCATCAAAGGACAAACCCACTCTACAGCTAGGCTTGGCGTAGAAGCCGTACTGCTACTGTAACTCGGCTGGGGAAACAATGAGGACGACGTGCCACGGTTCGAGGACAAGGAGGTAGCCCTAGGCCTAGAGAGTTGGTAGTGATGGTGGCGAGATCGTTTTCTGCTATGGTCCCTGGAGTCTTGAGGGAAGGAAATTAAGTCGGGTGAGGCTGGTTGGTTGTGCCCTTCAGGCCCATTTTGCTTCGTTACAGTGGATCTAGAGTTTGAAGATGGTTGAAACGGATGGAGGGAGTTGAGGGCACGAAGCAGTCAGTCACTCTGCACGAGCCTGAGAATAGTCAAATGGTGAGGGCCGAGAAACTTACTGGAGTGGGTAGTTGGGAGATGCTGGTATTAGGAACTGCCAGGGCGGAGGTGCAACGAAAGGCGTTGGCCTCCCGGAGAGGCTGCGCTTCCTTCTTGGATGGGATTTAGATGATCGTACCGTGGGTAGAGTCGCAACAATGGGCTCATCCTCCACAACAGAAGATGTCTTGAAACCAGAGGAATCATAGTCTCCATCGAATACGACCCAAGTTTGGCGTGGTTCACGGGGTATCTTCTCTGGCAGGGCAGGAGACCTTTCAGGACCAGGGGAAACCCGGTCCCAACTGGTTATGAAAGAAGCTTGGAGTGAACCAAAGGTTTCGGTAGGGGATTTTTTCTTGTGTGGGGTATGGTCCTGTGTTACAAGTTGAAGCGCCGGAGATGAGGGGCTCGTCACTTCATCCCCTGGGCCGGACCAACTTTGTTCCACTGACTCGGCCGGAAGATGCCCAGGTTGTCGACTTAAAGGGGAGCCGTATGGTGAAGGAGTGAAGGCTACAGCAGAAGAGCAGTCTGCGAAGGAATTAGTATTTGATGTGCCAAAATTCGAGTTGAGGATCGATGTGCATGTTTCGGTATCACTCGATGCCGAGTTCCGCGACTTGGGTGATGGAGGTGGATAAATCGACAAGCTTATCGTTTTTGAGGCAGGAGAGTCAACTCCGGTGGCTTGGCTAGGGAGCCGAGTGGGAATCTGGGAGGACGTGGAGGAAACACGGTAATAAGCGCCACAATGGTCTCAGAAATTCTGCAGAGAAACCTGCCACGTGGCGGTCTCCTAGTTTACGGGAGGCAAGGGACGTTGCGCACCTCATGTGGTGAATGAAATGAAGAATCGCTCTCGTCCTCCGATGGGAGGGGAGGGAGCTCCTTGTTCACTTGGAGTAAACCCACCCTTCCGTTACTAGCGCTACTGGCTGCGATTGAAGGATCGTTTTGTGGTGGCTCGTCCTCGAAGATAGCGCGAAGGAGCTGCTCCAAGGCATCTCCATCGTCCGGAATATCTTGCAGTCCCAAGTTGTGACTTGGAGGAGGCTGAGATGCACGGGCTAGGAGAGCCATGCCTCAAAAGTGTTCAAAGGCAGGATCGAATGTCCGATGGACAAGAAGAGGGGTAGATTGTGGATGTCGAGACCCTTTTGGTTGCAGGAGCCATGGAGTTCTTATATCAACATGTACTCCTGTTAAGCTGCGGCGAGCACGAGCTGCTTGCGTCCGAGACCGCCGTCAGATGGATCCCTTTGAGCCTCGGCGGTGTAGGTACCCGTGTTCTTGGGCACAGCGACACCATGCCTCTGCCTCGTTGACGATGCCGTTCCATTGCCTCCACCCACCCCAGAACAGCAGGGACTTGAGGACTACCTCCTTCCGGACGAAGCCGCGCGCAGCTTTGGCCCAACAGAATCTTCTAAGAAAGCGCAAAAATCCAAATAGAAGCTGATTGGCGTTAAGATAGAAGGAATGACGGAGTCAAACTCATTGCCTTAGTCTGGCTAGGGGAGTTTGGGGTACAGCAAGGGACGTGGCCGTCATTACATCGCTTCCCTCCCCAGGAGACCTACCGGGGTAAACGAAAGACCCGGAGAATGCCGAAAGTCACACAATGGTTGACGAGCTTTGGTAGGATTTCTGTAAAATTCAGCGGAAAGCCCTCCGCTTGAGGCATTAATTAAAATATTGGCTTGCGGCTGTCTAGTACCCGTCTCCATGCCTCCCGTCCCTGTTTGGTGAGTACCGCCGTTGCCCAAATAAATTCCGCGAGTGCCCCGATCCCCTTTTGGGTGCCGAGGACAGTGGTCTCCTCCTGGTCTCAGCGCTCGCCCGTTGAAGCGCGCGGGCGTGGCTCGGTCCAACGCGGATTTCGCCTTTTCGGGATTCAACCTCCACTTTCCGATCCTGCTGGGCAATTCTATCGATATCATGTCCTGGCGACAGCAAATTGACGAAGTGGGAGTTGGGTCCCACAAAAGGATAGTTGGCTGCGTCGCGAATTTAGCGGTCACAGGAGATGGGTCGACTCCAACGAGGAGAAATAGCCCGCCCTCCCCCATCTGGCTTTTCTCTTGAAGTATTTCTTCTAGTAGATGTAATTCTTTTTATTATTGGCCATGTTACAATACATTTTGCACTAATTACTCCCCGCTCGAACAAGTGACTTCCCGATTGGAGAGAATCCTAATAGAAATGTCAAAGCACTGGATTATCTCAGCAAAAAGAACCGAGCGACGCCCCTCGGGAGCACAGCTTTCAACACTCGCCTCGGAATTAAAAGGGTTTGATCTGGAAAAAATTGATCAGGGCGTGACGTTCCAACTGAAGGGACGTTAGCTCTGACTCGCATATCTCTCCTCATGTTCCTCCGAGTCAGCTCACCGAACGATCAGATCGCCCCTTCCAACCACTTTCCCTTTCGACCTCTTATGCATTCCTTCTCCTTTAATCACCGTCTCCTGACCATCCCAGATCGCACCTCTCGGTGGATATAACTCGATGACCTTCCCATCCAAACCTACGAGTTTGCGAAGTGGCTTTGTCCCGTTCGTATTACGAGCATCTAAAGGAGATATATATTGCTCGTACTCCAAATTCCCGTTTTCACGCCTTCTAAACATCTTGTGATCGACTTGCTGCACCACAAAGACTATCGTCTGAAATACGCCTGGATAACGTTCATTACCCGCGCCTGGGAAGATGATCCGCGTTCCGGTTCTCCACCCAGGCTTAATGTCGATCTGAACTTCTTGAATCTTGGGTTCGCCGGAAATTAGACGGGTCGTGATCCGATAATAGTCCGTTCCACCTTTGAACAGCTTCTCCAACGTCAGCGACAAAGGGTAAACCCACTCTTCAGGTAAGCTCGATGCGGAGGCTATACTGCTATCGTATACCGACTGAGGCGGCAATGAGGACGACGTTTCATCGCCCGAGGACCGGAGGGAAGCCCTAGGGAGATTGTCCGGAGACCTTCTTTCGTTACTGTAGTCGCTGAGGTCGGGACTGAAGGAAATTAGGTCTGTTGACGAGAGTGAATGACTGTGTCCTTCAGTCTTTTGTCGCTTCCTTGCATTGGATTTAGAGTTTTAGGGGAGACATGTACAAAGTCGCAGGGGGTTGAGAAAGAGAGTGGACGGGCACAAAGAAGTCAGCCACTCCGCCCGAGACTAAAAATAGGAAAATAAATAAATATAATGCCAACCAACTTACCAGGGTGGGTGCTTGGGAGGTGGGCGTGCTTGTAATTCCGATGGTAGAGGTGGAACAGACCTTGACACGCCTGACAGCGTGCGCTTCCTCGAGCTCCTCCGATCAGGCTTGGGCGGTGGGGTGATAGGTGGTGTCGGGATAAGGGGCTTCCACTCTATGGCAGGAGACATCTCCGATTCAGGTGAGAGACAATCCCCGCTGAGGATGAATAAAGCTTCGCGTGGAGTTAGAGGCTTCTCGACGATGGGAGACTTTTCAGAGTCCGAGGGATCAGAATCCTCGCTGACGAGGTGCGAAATATGGAGATGACTTGAGGGTTCGATAAGAGCGTTTTCTCCGAAGAGGATATGATTGGGTGGTGCGTTTTGAAGCAGCGGCGAGGGAGGGCTTGTCAAATTCGTTAACTCGGGCTCTGCGTCCGACCAACGTTGTTCTTCTGCATCGGTTAGAAGGTGTGCAGCCTGTCCATTTGAAGGGGAGTAGTATTGAGAAACAGAGATAGCTGCGGAGAAGTTCGCGACGGAACCGCTCGTTGACGTGCCGAAATTCGAGTTGGGGATCGAGGGACATGTTTCAGCGCCACTCGGTGCTGAGGTCCGTGATCCGAGGGATGGAGGCGGCTTTATCGACAGGGTCGTGTTTATGGAAGGGCGAGAAGCGGCCCTAAAACTTTGGCTTGGGGGCTGAGTGGGATTCCCGGGAGGGGGGGGGAGAGAGAGAGAAAAATGCGCCCGTTACTAAATGCCGCAACCGTTTCAGAAGATTTCCAAAGAAAAACCGCCGTGCGGCTTTCCCCTGTGTCATAAAAGGCGAGGGTTCTCACGTACCTTATGCGGCGGATGGAGTGGAGGATACCGTCCCGAGCTTTCGTCCTCGGGCGAGAGGGGGTCATCTTCAGGAGAGAGACGAGGGTCTTCAGAGGGGAGGGGAGGGAGGTCCTTGTTAACTTGAAGTGGCTTTACCCCTCGGGTGATGGTGCTGCTCGTTGCTTGATCGACTGAGGGATAGCCGTTTATGGTTGCGTACTCGGCGATGGCGCGAGTGAGCTGCTCAAAGGCTCCTCCGTCGTCGGGGATATTATGCTGCCCTAAGTAGTGGTGGGGACTCGGAGACTGGGCTGGAGCGGTCATGACTTAATAGGACTTGGAAAGCAGGATCAAAGATTCGGGGGGGGGCAAGAAGAGGGAGAGGTGCAGGAAGCACGCCGTTCCGATATAAATATGTCTCTTTCCGCCAGCTGCGTGCTTTCCCCGCAAGATTCAGCCTTTCGTATCAGTGGCTGTCAGCAGTGCATTGTTCTCGGGGCCACCGTGGGCAGTGGTCGTGCGTCATTTCCGCCCAGGAAAGGCAGGACCCTTTTCCGCACAGAAGACTTCGCTGGTCATAAAGATTGACGTTCCTGCACGTTTCAATCCAAATAAGAAGCTGTCCATTCGGCAGTAATGAGCGACGAAGTATTTCAATCTCTGGGCATGGTTTCGCGAGGGGAATGAATCCCGGGTGGAGCAAATGGAATTTCCCGCCAAAAATGCCGCCCCCGTCACAAGGGGAAAGAACGAGACAGGCCGGCCTCCGGAGGCACTCAAGAGCACACACTGCGTGCCCAGGACCCGGCACTGTGGCCTAGGAAAGGCTAGGATTTTACACAAGGAGAGCATATCGTTTCATACAAGGGTTGCCCGGGATTATGTGTCTTCTAGACGAGGCTGGGTTTGCGCTAATTTTTCCTGGGTCGCGAAGGTCAAGAGAATTGCTCAGAATGTGATTTAGAACGTAGAATATTTATTTAACATCATGCTAAGTATGACAAAATAATATTCTATACACGAATATCAAGAAAAAAACCCCATAGAAGGCCCGACATGATTATCCAACGTGAGGTCGGAGACCGGCGACGTGCATTATGTTGCACTCCTGGCTCTTCAGCTAGCGATTCAACAGCGCGTACCGCATATGAGCAAAAAGGTGCGCTCTGGATGTTCAATTGAGTCGCGCATGGGGCGAAAACCTCCTGACAGCTGTTGAGGATCTTGAACATATTCTGCTGTTCCTGACTGACCGGTCTCCCTCCCTGTCAGTGAGAAGTGAGGCCTAATTAGTTTATCCCAATGGGCCACGAAAAAATAGGTTCCCTCACCTTGTGGAGGGACACATTCGCGAGAGATGGACTCGACACGATGAGCGGGTTGCGCGATGTTGGTCGAAGATGCAATAGATGGACCGTGGGAACTGTGGAGTTTGGATCGACTTGGACACTCGCAGCAACGCAATTATGCGCTAAACCGGGGCATCACCTGACTGGAGCACTCAAAGTCGAGCAAGTGAAGGGTTCCCGGACACTTGGCATCCCAATACTAGAGTCTATCAAGTCCGAGTTTCGTACCCCCAGGTCCAAACTGGTATAATTTGGCTCCTGGGTCGAACCTCGACCAGGGTCCCGGGGCTGGGGTACACAGTGACAGCTTTAGTATTCGGGAAAGATTGAAGGTCGCAAAGTGTTGGGACGACTTGAGATTCATTGGCTAGCTGGAAACCGCCTTGTTCGTAACCTTGACATTTAAGCTCACTCTGGATAGCTCCGTGATTGGACGGAGGGAAGGGAAAGGTGCGATTAATTATATATAATGTTATGGTACAGATAATCGTGTGATAGAGCATCCACCAACGTGTACCGAAGTAGGGGAAGCCGGCGCAACGGGCTTGCTTAGCGAGGGACCCAGGTGCGACCGGGCTGAGCGTGAGGGGGAGTACACCCAAAGCACCCCCCCTCACCGGCTGGTACTCGTTCGGGGATGGTTGGTGGGTTAAGGGGAAACCGGCGAAAGGACGATGAGGTTGTGTTTTGACTAGTCGGGACAATGGAAAAAGAAAAAGCGAAGGTTTGGGACAACGGGCTGAGCAAGTTTACTCCGCTATGTCCGCGAGCCGACGCATCTCCGCCGTAGATGCTCAACGTAAGGCGGGCGCGCCCACAAACCCATCCAAACCCTCGCGCTGCATATACATGCGAGAACATTTAGCGGATGACATCGATTTTCTGAGGCCCCAAAGCGTCAGCGATATTTTGCGTGAATTGACGTTCTGCGACAACATTGCGGAAGAGCGTTGGATAGGTAGGACACAGATACTGGAATGTCAAATGCACCCCGATCCTCATTTGTGTAATAAACTTTGGACCAGCGAAGCACTTAAGAACGCTTTAATATATTATGAACAAAGGGGCGGAAACATGTCACGGCTGTGAGAACGATATGGCGGACTCGCCGGCGCATCCTGCTGAGTTCACCAAAGCGGCAGCAGCCCGCCTTTTAGACATGCGCCACCCTGTGTTCCTGAGGCGATTTGACTAAATAGCCCACCATATGAGCCCTATTTTATACCAGTCATTATAGAAGGTTTCCTCTCCTCGCCTCGAAAGATAAACAGCATCATGACATTTGACGTACGTCTGCCATGCCCCAATGCAACGGAACCTCCCCCTGACCTTACATCTCTGCTGAAGCTGAAGTCAAAATAGATAAAACAAAGAAAATAAGTGCCAATGACCTGTGCGGTACTACGTGCACACATGTCCTGCGCGTTGATCGACCTAATAGGGCAAAACATGTATTGCTGTCCGGGGTGCACTTCCGCTGCCTCGAGCTCCATTGTCACTCCTTCCGCTAGATGCTCCAAGTTATGAACCTCCTGACACCTGCTACCGACAAGCCCATCTTGACAATAAACTGCTGTAGTGTGGACCGACCTAGGCTGTCCCCTGTTCTAATCGCTATGCTGAGTGCATAATAAACATGGCGCCTTGTAGGGTAGTGGTCCTCCTGGGCTGTGGATCAGGTATCAATCACTGGCAGCCACAATGCTGTAGCAAAGCGAGGTATGTCTTGTTTGCGGAATTAGCCTCCACAAAATCGCTCAGGAATGTTCAGTACCTTATCACCTTACCCCACTTAGCCAGTGGAGAAATTACACCCTAAGCCGCAATACCGGGGTTTATTAAACGGGACACACCAGTGTTTTGGAAACAATCTAACAAAATCGCCCGATCACTATGTGAGTCGTATTTATACCAAGGTGAAGGTACTAAGTGGGTCTAGACGCTATCCTTCGCCAACAAGGACAGTCACAACTGTTGGGAAATTCGCCGTTACAGGGGTCTACTCCAACAAGGAGAAATAGCTCCCCCCCTCTCCCTCTCTGGCATTCCTCTTATCACCCCTCGGAGCATTTCTTTTATTGGATGAAATTATTTCAATTACTAACCATGTCACAATACATTTTGTACTAATTACTCTCCACTCGGACAATTGACTTCCCGATCGGATAAAATTCCCAACAACAATTTCAAAGAACCCCATCCACCCCGAAGTAAGAAGGGTTCCATCTGAAAGAACGTAATCAGGGCGTGATATTCCACCTAAAATAATATAGGAGAGTCAGCTTCGGCTGGCATATCTCCCTTTACGCTCCTCAAGCTCACCGAACGATCAGATCACCCCTTCCAACCACTTTTCCCTTCGACCTCTTGTGCATGCCTTCTCCTCTAATCACCGTCTCCTGACCATGCCAGATCGCACCTCTCGGTGGATAGAACTCGATGACCTTCCCATCCAAACCGACGACTTTGCGGGGTGGCCTTGTCCCGTCCGTCATACGAGCATCTAACAGAGAGATATCTTGATCGTGCTCCAGATTCCCGCCCTCGCGTCTTGTAAACCTCTTGTGATCGACTTGCTGCACCACAAAAACCATGTTCTGGAATACGCCTGGGGCACATTCATGACCGGCGTTGGAGAAGTTGATCCGCGTCCCAGTGGCCCACCCAGGCATAACATTGACCCGAACTTCTCGGGTCTTGGGCTTTCCAGAGAGCAGGCGGGTCGTGATCC
>KN823231.1:0-46559 GCA_000827465.1 Tulasnella calospora MUT 4182
AGAGTAGCAGGAGGAGAGAGGGACGGGCCCGGGGGAGGGCGTGAGCGTGGGGGAAATAAGCATTTTACTCCGAGAGAGGGGCGCAGTGTCTTTATTGCGGCCCCGCTTTGTGAGAGGATCAGGGTCGAGCAGCTTCAGAGCACTTGAATGCTTAATTAGCAACAGTCTTCGTTGCGTGCTTGAGAAGTAGGGTGGAAATATAAGACGAATAATGGCGGCCCTTGCGGTGAACGTACAAGCGTGGGTCGACTAAAGCCGATTCAATATGGGAGTAGTAAGTCAAAGCGAGGAGCAGGTGGGACAGACGGACGGAGCGGATAAACGGAGTAAGCAGCGACCAAATGCGGAAGAGTCCTGCCCGAAATCCGGAGACTGGGTTTGATGGATGGATATCGCGATGCTCGCTCGCTTCCGGACAGCGAGAGAATGGAAGGACGGGTGAGATGCTCCCTCGTGGCGAAGACAAAGCGGGGACGAGTAGTAGTTTCTCGGAAAACTTTCGTGCCCCAAAGCATGCCACGACATGATTTATCCACAACCGTAGCTAGGCGTGGCTTGTAACCAGAGGGATGTTCCAAGCGAGAAGTGGGACGTATGATCTCCCTGGGTGGTGTCTCGCCCTCCCGCTTGGAGTTTCCGGATAAACCTTCACCCCCACTGCCGCCGCAGGCCACCGTAGGCCCGACGTTGTTAAAATCAAACACATTTTCGCCGAGCTCACTCGATCTAAGCGAGGCACTCCAAAATTTTGCAATTACGTCGAAGGGGGATTCTAATAGAGGGTGGTGGCGTCTACGACAGAGGCCTAGCCACCCGCGGTGTCGGAAAGGGGGGGGGGATTGCTGCAGCTGGTCCTCGCTTTGACATGCAACGCCTGGACCGCTTGCTCGTCTAGACCACCCACCCAACGCTCTCATTGCGTGCCCGCGGACAGTTCTCAAAGGCCCTCTTTTTTGTCTTCTTCTGCATTTGAGTTGTTTCAAGCCAACCTAGATAAGGAATCGGTTGAGACGATCCGTTGGGACCAGTCTACAAAATGGGTCACGGCCCGGCAAGGGACCTTTTCCTTCGAAAAGGAGTAAACCTCGATTGGGAAATGCAGGGCCTGTTCCGAGTGTCGGATACGCTCGGTTTGAGAGCCAAGAGTATAGTAGTAGGGACATCTCTGGAATGAAAACGATTTGTTCCGGGATCACCCCGAATGATCACAATCCGAGTGGGGGACAGGGCCGTCCGTTGCCTCCCGATGTGGCTCGGAATAACACGGCATTGATGTTCGGTTCACCTCGCCGCCGGCTATGAGAGCGAACATTAACCGGATTAGTTACACTGACTAACATAGATACAATCCTTTAACCACTATGAGACAACAAGGCGTTCCGGCCTGCCCGATGCCGCCGGTTGTCCCCTCTCTGTGTCTTATCTTGGATTGTGGACAGCCATGGGCTGCTGCGCCTCCTGAGCACACGCCGTTTCCCAACGCACTCCACCCGCAAACCAGGGATACGTATATTGGGTCGAGTTCCTAAAGAAAGGAATTTGTCAAAAGTCGGGAGTCGACATCCGAACGTGTAGGTATACTGCGTATGGCGTCTCTCTCAAGTCTCCGAGTCTGCACCGAGCCTTTTCTCCGACACCTCGGAACAAAGATCGCGCGATGGTGGAGGTAATTCTTTCGCCTAGACACATGCGGTGTGGCGCCTTTTCGTCTTGGTTGGTGGTGCGTGCATGCGTGTTTTGGCGCGGCGAGACGGAACTCCCGAGGACCCGACCGACGTACTCCCTGCGCCAATTCGTACTTGGCTACGTCAAGACGGCGCGTGAAAGTCTGCGAATGTGCGGACCGCGGGTTTTGACTATCAAACAAGTAATTCATCTTGCTTCGATCAGGTGATTGTTACTGTAATATGTCGCCCAGATAGCGTGTGTTGTTGACACAAGATAAGCTATGCAATGCATAGCAGTCTACGGCGGGTTCGGAAAGGAGGAGCCGAGGGAGATGAATAGACGCCCTTGTAATGCGCCCCATCCGGAAATACAAGCCGGAGAATCAGTGGATGCGAGGCTGGTTGCATGTGTGTTTCTCCATTTGGGTATGGTGTGTTTTACCTTTGAGTTCAAGGGATCTGGGATGTGAGTCCGATTGGATCACCCGGGACGGCGGTCCGTGCCGACCTCACCCACCGCTCTGGAAATCTGTCCTGTCCTGCGTGGACCCTGACGCACTCTCTCTCCCGGTCATGGTCCCAACTTAAATATAAACCCCCCTCGCACCTCCTCCCCCTCTCCTGCCAGTTCCGTCAAGACCTCTCTTCTCCTCTCCTCATCCAACACCGTGCCTGCACTTCACCCGAGCCACCCCCAGTCCAACTACCAACCAAAGCAAATCAGCGTCACTCTACATGGACGACCTCATCGCAGCTTTCTCCAGTTCCGGAAACATCAGCCAAGAGGCCAATGACCTCCGCGCCCTCCAGGTGAGATTGCGATTTGTCCCACCTGCAGTAGGCCTGCTTGGCTAATAAAAAAACGTCGATCACTCTTCAGGCCCAGCTTTCGAGCTCGTTGATGATGGCCGGCCCTTCTCGAGCGGTGGCGTCACGACCTTGCCCAACCACTCCTACCATGGGCACAATGGATCTCGCCCAGCTGCCCCCCTCTGCAACCCCCTCCCCGCAAGCCCCCGTGCAGCACTCCTTCGGTGCTTACCACCAAAGCACCGCTCAAGCCGTCGCTGAGGACTGGACCGAGGACATGATGGACGAAGAGATGATCGAGCAATCCCTCCTTGGGCTCGACGCCCACCCCTCGCACCACCAACCCACCCAATCGTCTCTCGGCTTGCAAAACCACTACGCCCACATCAACCCGACTCCAGTCGGAGCACCGAGTCAGTACTACGGCGGTGCCGAGGATAACTCGTTTTCGAGCTACGCCGCGATGGACCCTTTCTTCGCCGCCCAGCTCCAAGCCGCGCAGCTTCAACAGCAGCAGCAGCAACAGCAACAGTATTTTGGCGGCTTCGCACCTGCCCGGGGCTTCGGTGCTCGCCAGTCACCATCATCAGGTGCTTTCGGCTCTCGGTTCTGAAGACCTGGCGCCACTCTATCCCTCGCGTGGTCGTCCCTTTTTTTTTTTGCCTTCATCCCCGCTCACCTATAGACTTTGCTCCTTCCGCCTTTCCCGAACACTCTTACTCTTTTCTGACATCAATCTGGGTTTGAGAATTCCTTCCTTTCGTTCTCTCGTGTTGTCGCTGTAACCTTATCTTTCCACCTTTTTTTGGCTTTTACCAACCCAACAATCGCCCTCATCTAAACAACTCATGTAGCAAAACTCTCTCTCTATCTCTTCACTATATGCAGTCCAAAGCAGTGACTCGAAAAGTCTTCCTTTAATCTCTTTCTTCCTTTTACAATCGCATGTACTCATTTTGTTGCACATCTTGTTGTTGCCTTCTTTGTTTATAGATGACTACTTTGTTTCTTCCGTTTTGGTTCCTTCGTCATTCTCAACGCGTGTTGCATTCTTCCTTATCGTACGTACACATGTGTACTAGTTGTGGGTTCTCAAGAACATCATTTGCACCTCAGTTGCAAAATCTGCGGACCACGTCTTGTTCTTTTCTTGGCTATGTTCAGCGTGTAAACAAAGCGCCTTGAATCATCCGGCGCCGTCGACAGGGAAGGGTCCAGGCTTCGGCAACCTCCGAAAACGGACCCAGCCGGCTCCAATTCGGCGACGGGCTCAACCACCACCGTTCACCGCTTTTGCGATCCTTGATCACCCTCAAATATTAATCCGTTCCCTCCTTACCTCCCCCTCCCTTTATTGACTCTCCAAAACGGGAAACGCAAAAAGCACAGCATCGGCTGCAAAGGTCCACATGATCGAAGACGATGATCATGATTATGTTAATGACCAAATGGTGGAACAAGAAGAGGAGCCGTTCTCGTTAGCCCAGCCGTACGGTGCACGCGCGTCTACGTGCGGTTATTGCGGTCCTCCTGGTGCAAGGTCGCTTGCTCGGTCGAGCTTTACGTTTGGTCTGGATGCAGTTCAATTGTCTTGCATGGTGCGCCCGGGTCGATCCCCTCGTGTCGGGTTTGGGGTTTGACGTGCGGAATTGGTTGTTTTTCTTCTTTTTGGAATCCATAAAGGCGTACCAACAGATGATCGATCGTGGTTGGAGGAGGTCAGGAACGTATTGCTATAAACCGGATTTGAGCAGGAGTTGTTGTCCGCAGTACACCATTCGGTAAAGTCCTATCCTCCCGGCCCGTTCAGGGTTTGCTAAGCCTCATGAACGAACTTGTTCCGTCCTTTTCGTCCTTTCCGTTACCCTCAAATTGTCAACCAACCGATAAAGATTAGACGTCAGGCAGTTCAAGCCCTCCCGGAGTCAGCGTAAAGTCATTTACCGGTTCAACCGGTTCATTCTAGGAGACGGAGAAGCAGGTGAAGATCATGGTGGTGAAGGGAATAACGCCGGCCCGGCGGGACAGCCTGAAGGAGGGTGCGTCTTGCATATCCCCCTTATCCTCTTCTTCCCATTCTCCCCAAATCGTGCTCCCGGGCTGGCCCAGCATCTGAATTGGAGCGTAAATTCCCGAGAAGGGGACAATTATGATCGAGGGCTAATGACTTTCCCTTGACCCCTTGACGTATCGTCTTTTTCGGGGGTGTACAGGCCGTCCTCTTCGAAGAAGAAGCAAACCGGTGGGAAGCAAAAATCGAAGAACAAGAACAAAGGAAAAGACTTTACTCCAGCTCAGGATGCTACGATTGGCACGACGTCATCAGCAGCGCCTTCGACGACGGGTTCTCCCTCCTTCCCTTTGGTCGACGAGCTCCATTCCGCCGAGTACGCCTTTCTCCAGGGCGAAGTGAAGGAGAAAGTGGCGCATAGATACGAAGTGAGTCCGACTCCTCCAAGCAAACGCATCATGATTCCTGAGCTCCTTGGGATGTGAAAGGTAACTCTCGAACCGTCCTCCTTCACGGAAGAGAAATTCCAACTCTACTGCTCGTATCAAAAGAATATACACAACGATGACGATAAGAGCAGACAAGGCTTCAAGAGGTTCTTATGTGAGACGCCGTTGAAGGTAAGTCGATTTAGCACGTCTTCGAGTAGGCTTAATGTGCCAAACGAATGTCCGTCCATGTCGACTTTAGAGGCAGAGAATACCTTACGCAAAGCCACCTCCAGCTCACCTTCCTCGGGAGTATGGGTCGTACCATCAGGTGCGTTTCTTTTGGCTCGCGGCTATAAATGAGAGGGTTTCTTATTTCATGTGATGCGACGCTCATTAGATGTATCGCGTGGATGGGGAGTTGATCGCAATGGGTGTGGTATGAGCCTGACTAGTCGTCATTTCCACGAAAGTGGCCAATGCTGAACTCGACTCGGGACTCATATTTCAGATTGACGTCCTTCCGTATTGCACTTCAAGGTGAACACCCACCTCCCCTCGACTTATGATTTCCGTTCTGAACAATCCATTCAAAAAACTCTTCTTCCTTATCTCAACAGCGTCTACCTGATGTATGCTCCCCAATGGGAAGCTCACTCCCTCGGCAAGCTCAGCGCCGTCAAGGAAATCGCGCTCGCTCAAGAAATCTCTTCTTATGGTGCCCCGGGGATGGGATACCTCTACATGGGCTTTTACATCCATACGTGTCAAAAGATGAGGTACAAGGCTCAATATGCACCCTCGTTCTTGCTGGACCCTGTGAGTCGGGCGGGATTGATGCTGCAGGCAGAGAGATGCGTAACCTAACCTTCCTCCACGTGGGTCTCGACGGTACAGGAAGAGTACTCCTGGTGCCCGACAGAGAAAGCTTTACCACTACTGGACAAGCACCGATACGTCCCATTCAGCAAGCCGACAAAGGCAACCAAACCGATGCCCGGCAACCAAGCTGCTGAAGGTGGCGGGAATGACGCAACCGTTGAACCGATAGACGTACACGATGATGATATGAGCGATAACGAAGATGCGACCTCATCCTCTGAGCCTCAGCTTAGCGATGAAGCTCTAGCAGGGGTCCAAGTCGGACAGATTCGCGGGGGTACAATTTACACGGTGCCTGCTCAGGTACGAAAGACATCCTTGCTGTGCGCGCGTTCGACGGTTTTCTGATTTCAGTCGTAATCTCTTTTTTCCATTTGACCGTTTGCTAGCGTTCGCTGCACTGGAAGAATTCGTACACTCGGGGATTGATCACCCGAGCCGCGACGTTGCTTGGAGAGGAGGCCTCCCAAAAGGTGATCCTATTGCCGCCATGATGCTAAACACTCGTGCCTAGTCTGCAGTGAACATTAGAAAAGTTTTGAATGACAGCAGTAGTACAATATGGGTTAGAGACAAGTGAACCAAAGGTTTTTTTCCTCCCCTGAATTGTAACATTCCCTGGGCACCGTCAGACATCTGCCGCACATCCGTTGCATGTTCTGATCTGAGACATTACGGATCTCCTTTTTGCGGTAGAACAACCCCTTCTACAGACCAATGGGTCCAAGCATATTGGTCTCCTGAATCGTGAGGTTTGGGACTCGATCCGCAAGCCACGCCAGCTCCACCCTCTCAACTTCGTCCACAACATTCGGCACCTTGATCCGCATGCGCAGTGGAGTCCTCCCATCTCTCAAAGTATCCTCTCCGATCACCCTCTTCGACATTATTTGAAAGATTCCCCTCGCAAATGGCTTGCAGTACGAGATCTCCAGCTGTTCGAGACATGGGAACGCCAATTCACCCGTCGAATCGAACAGGATGAGGAGTGGCTCAGTGTTGGGCCATGGCATGAATGGTTTAGTTACGGTCAAGGTCAGCGCCAGGGGGGAGTGGGCAGCGAATTTCGAAAGCATGTCGGCCACGGGTGGCGCGGAATAACTTGTCAATCGGACATCCCACCCGGTATTTGGACCAAAGGAGCTGACCCAGTCATGAAAGAACGGTACGGCCTCCCCTAGCAACCCACGATCCCACCGAAAGCTCACGTCGATTTCGAACCTCAGGCGCATGAAGCCACCACAACCATCCACCGCTCTGAGATCACAGGCCAAGTTTATGGCGTGATATTTATAAACCTTAGTTGTAGCATAATTTGGGATTTTTGTGGTCCCGATGCGGCCTACTAGGGTCTCGAGGGCTCTGAAAACTTTGCCAGCTGTTGATCCCCGGCAACAGGGCTGGACCGTGATTACCCGACACTTGGGGGGATAGATAGTTTCAAGGAGCTTGCACTCAATGGGTCTGGCAAAATACCCAAGGGAGATGACTTCCAGGTTTGGCAAGTTGATAGGGGTCAGCTTCTAGGAATGTCCCCCAAAATGGTTATTCCGATGAGATGCAAGCTAATGAGTTCTTGGCATTCTCGGAGGGTGTCGAAGAGCTGCACAAGCATGGGAGCACGGCTGGCTATGGAGGTGGTTGCCGGTGAATAGAGCTTGATGTCAAGGTGTTTTAGTCGCGCCGATGGGAACTGCTGTGAGGACCACGGGAGGCTGAAGCTTCGAATTTGGAGGTATTCGAGATTGGGTAGCGGCCACGGGAAGAGGCCATCGGTGGGCTGCTCCATTCCGGATCGATCTAGAGCTAGACTCCGGAGTCATGGTGCTGCTGTACGAGCAAGTGCTTGTGGAAAGGTATCTCCCAACCTCCCTGACAGTGCTGCGTGCTCCCACCGATCAACGTGCGGAAGAAGCGCCGACCAGAACCGTTCCTTGTTTAAGTTCTTGCCGATTCCCCAGGAAACCCGGACTTTGAGACCGAGAGTTCCGGAGCGTTGGAGCACTCGTTCTTCGTGTCTGTTACTGGTTCCGTTGCATATATGTGTTCAGAGCGAGGGTGTGTGCTGGATCAACTCGTCCCATCGCCGACAGACCAAACGTAGGTTGTTGAGTCTGGGGGCACGTTGGTTGCTGTAGGGGAGTACCATAATCTCGACAATTCCAATTAAAATTTCCTCTGGGAGTGACGAGATAGGCATGTTTTTAGTGCTCGCGGTTGGGAGGCTAGTGGTGACGGAACAGAGAAGCGGTTATTAGCTTGTTCGCTCCCGGACATGCAATTGACCTTAGAACCATGCACCTGGTACCGTTCAATTATTATGTAACAATTATACTAGCATTTCATGAAGTTTTTTCGATGCTTGATGCCACTTGCGATTTGGGGTACGCGACAAGAGTCTTTTGGGAGTCACAAGTCGACATCTTGATTCCCACGACAAGCTTGGGTTGAACAAACAAAGGTTGTTAGAATGAATCGCAAGAAGGGTTTGGAAAAAGCATTGCCCTCTGGGCAGTCCTGGCCACAGCGTGAAGTTCGTACGTGAATCAAATAATGCAGATTAGAGATTTGGCCGTGCCGTGCCGGGCTTTCAGGTGTATAGAGTACGCTACAAGTAAAGTAAGTAGGGCAATCGAGAATGAGAGCGGCATAGGCCGATGAAACGGCAAGAAATCCTTCAAGTACGATTAGAAAAGTACTGGTGGACGCCGAAGCGTAGCTAATAAGTGTGGAGGTCAAAGCATAAGGACCAAGGGAGCGACACGGTTCTGAAGGCGAAATAAAGAAACAGAATGGGATCAAAGGCATGTTGCAGTTAGGGCACTGACTTGGGAATTTGAAGGACTCCCAGAACTACTGGGGCTACACTAGAAAACGAACACCGCTAGGAAGGCCAAAGCGAGTAGTGGACGCTCACAAGTTGCGAGATGAAGTGAATGGAGAAGAGAAACGATCATGAAGCGCGAGTCAGAGGAATGAAAGTAACATGAAAACAGAAAAATGAAAAGAAGAAAAAAATTAAAGTAAATGAGAGGGGAAACAAAAGGCGATAATACAAGATACAAAAGGTAAAAGAAGCAAAGGGGGTGCACGTAGATCGGGCGCAAAAACAAACAGCGAGAGGAACAAACAGAGCCATCGCGAGATGGTAATTTGCATTTCGGGTTTGGAGATCTGGTCCACGCTACGCTGTGGCCAGGAATGGATTTCAACAAAACTGCGCCTCTAAAAGTAAGAGGGTTCCAAACGATGCCTAGGTTCCAATCTACGGAAGCGCGAGCCTATCCGCTCGGATTCACCCGTTCATACCTCCCTTTGGCACCCTGATTAGCGGGCAAGTTGTAACCTCCCCGGTTACCCTCTCCCATCTTATGGGGAGAGCTCGTCAAACGTTCGTTCCTAGTCTGCAGATAACATTAAAATGGTCTCGATGGACAGCAGTAGCACAGTTTAGGGTGGAGACAACGCGAACAATCATTTCTCCGAGTTCTGATCCGGTACATCACCAATCTCTCCTTGTGGTACAACGAACCTCCTCTACACGGCTCCGGGTTGTCTATAGCCCGTATAGAATCGTGTCAGTCCCCTCTAGTGTGAGTCCTGCCAAGTGATCCTCTAGCCACGTAAGCTCTACCCTCTCACTTTCGTCCATATCTCTGGGCAACTTGATACACATGCTTAGTGGATTCACCCCATCACTCTGTGTATCCTCTCTAATCATCCTCTTCGTTATTGTCTGAAAGATTCCTTGGGCGAATGCCTTGCAGTACCATATCTCCAGCTGCTCGAGACAGGGGAACTTCGGCTCTCCCGTTGAATCGAACAGAGTGAGGGGTGGGTCACCCACGTAGAATGGGATGATGGCTGGAAGAGTTATGGTGAGCGTCAACGCCATCGGAAAGTGGACCGCAAATTCTGAAAGCATGCCGGTCGTGGATCCTAAGGCTCTACTTGTCACTTGAACGTCCCACCCGGTATTAGGACCAAAGGAGCTAGCCCAATGATGAAAGAACGGCCCGGCCTCCTCCAGGAGCCCATGATACGGTGGCTCCGCGTCGACCTCGAGCTTCAGGTACATGAAACTGTCGCCACCCTCCACCGCTTCGAGATCGCACTCCAAGTGTGTCTCGTACTGTGATTCCCGGGCCTCCAGTAGAGCACGGTTTGGGATTTTAGCGGTCCCAATGCGACTTGCTAGGTTCTCGAGAGCCTTTAAAACTTGGTCAACTGTTGAACTCCAATGGTACCAGGGCCGGATCACAATCATTCGGCACTTGGGGATGTAGATGGTTTCAAGAAGTTTGCACTCGATGGGCGCCATAAACGATCCTACGGAGATGACTTCCAGGTTTGGTAAGTTGATCGGGGCCAGCTTCTCCTTTGGAATATGCCCTAGAAAGCCCATTCCGGTGAGATGCAAGCTAATGAGCTCTTGGCATTCTCGAAGGGTGTCGAAGATTTGCACAAGCATGAGAGTAGGGCTGACTATCTGTCGATTGAAGTCAATGTAAAGGTGTTTCAGTCGCGCCGATGGAAAATGCTGTGGAGACAACGGAACGCCAAAGTCTTGAATTCGGAGGGATTCAAGGTTGGGCAACGGCCATGGGAAGAGTCCATCGATGAACTGGGACCCTCGTGAATCTAGAGCTAGACTCCGAAGTCGAGGTGCTGCTGTAGTGGCGAGTGCTCCTGGAATGCTACCTCCAAAACTTCCTGACAGCTCTGCACGCTCCCAACGATCAACGTGAGGAAGGAGCGCCGACCAAAATTGTTTCTTGTTTTGATTTTTGACTTTTGCCCATAGTGAAACCCGAACCTTGAGACCGAGATTCCCGGAGCATAGGAGCGCTCGCTCTACGTATGAGTTATTGGTTCCGTTCCATATGTATGTCCAGAGCAATGGTGTTTGCTGGATCAACTCGTCCCATCGCCGACAGACCAAACGTAGCGTGTTAAGTCTTGGAGCACGTTGGTCGTTGTGAGGCAGTACCAGAATCTCGACTATTTCAATAAATATCTCCTCCGGAAGTAATTTTATGGACATGTTGTCTTGGACTTGTATAAGATGAGACCGGAAGTGACAAATATCAAAAGGAAGCGGGCAGCAGGTAAGCTTGTCGTTCGGCGCTAGAGATGCAACCGGCCACAAACCAATATGCCGAACACCGCTCAGTTTATGTCTAGCACCTGTTATCGCGGTTGGGAAGGAGCTTTTGGATGTGAAATGCGATTAAAGGAACGTGGCAAGAGGACCTTCGGAGTCAGACGCCGGTCGGCAAGTACCGAGTGCCGAGGATAGCTCATTTCGAGCTACACCCTGATGGACCTCTTCTTCCCCTCTCAGCTCCAGGTTGCGCAGGTTCAACAGCAATAGCAGTAGCAACAATGTCCAGCGACCAATCAGCCTAAGCTAGTGGAAGTGATGCAACCGCCGAACCTAAAGACAAAGACGACTATGATACGACTTCTTCGTCTCAGCTTCAGCTTTAGCGGCGGTTCAAATCGGCGAGATCTGCGTGCATACGATTTACACACTGCCTGCTCAGGTGAGAGGGCAGTCTTGGTTGCGAACGTTCGACTGCTTACCGATAACGGTCGGACTTTCATTTTTGTTTGATCGCCTGCTAGTAATCCCAATATTGGACCAACTCGTAAACACCACCCAAGCCGCGACGCTACTGCGGGAGGAGGCCGTGCAAAATGTGATCTTATTGCCACCCTGGCGTTAAACGTTCGTTCCTAGTCTGCAGAAACCATTATAATGGTCTTGATGGACAGCGGTAGTAAAGTTTAGGCTAAAGACAGCGAACGAATCTATCTCCGAGTTCTGATCCGGAACATCACCAGTCTCCCCTTGCGGTACAACAGCCTCCTCTTCACGACTCCGAGTATTCGTACAAGAACATTGCAGTCTCCTCGATCGTGAGGTTTGCGACCTGATCTCCTAGCCATGCTAGCTCCACCCTCTCAATTTCGTCCAAATCTCTAGGCACCTTGATTCGCATGCGTAGTGGAGTCATACCATCCCTTGTTGTATCCCTCCTAATTACCCTCTTCGCTAGTATCCAAAAGATTCCTCTCGCGAACGGCTTGCAGTACCACATCTCCAAGTGCTCGAGACATGGGAACGGCAGTTCTCCCGTTGAATCGAACAGAACGAGGAGTGGCTCGACTACAAACCATGGTATGGCCGGGTGAGTAACGGTTAGTGTCGAAGCCATTGGAAAGTGGGTTGCAAACGCCGAAAGCATGCCGGCCACACATTCCAATGAGTCACTTATCACTCGAATATCCCACCCTGTATTAGGACCAAATGAGCTCGCCCAATTATGAAAAAATGGTTTGGCCAGCTCCAGGAGTTCATGGTACATCGAGTGCACGCCGCGAACCTCGAGCCTCAGACGCATAAAACTGCCACCACCGTCCACCGCTCTGAGATCGCAGCCCAGGTGTGTCTCGTACGGTGTTTCCTGTACCTCTACTACAGCACGATTTGAGGCTTTAGTGGTTCCTATGCGACTTGCTAGGTTCTCCAGAGCTTTTAAGACCTGGCCAATTGTTGATCCCCAGTACCAGGGCCGGATCACAATTATCCTGCACTTGGGGATGTGAAGGGTTTCAAGGAGCTTGCACTCAATAGGTCTTGGACAAGACCCTATGGAGATGACTTCCAGGTTCGGCAAGCTGATCGGGGTAAGCTTCTCCTCAGGGATATACCCCAGAAAGGGTATTCCTGTGAGGTGCAGGCTAACAACCTCCTGGAATCCACGGAGGCTGTCGAAGATCTGCACAAGCAGGAGATCAGAGTTGATTGCAAGGCCGGTTGCCTTTCGATTGAGGTCGATGTAAAGGTGTTTTAGTCTCGCCGAGGGAAACTGCTGTGGGGTCCATGGGAAGCCAAAGTTTCGAACCTTGAGGGATTCGAGATTAGGCAACGGCCACGGGACCAGACCATCGATGACCTGTGGCCGTCGTGAATCTAGAGCTAGACTGCATAATCTAGGTGCTGCTGTATGAGCGAGTGCTTGTGGAATGCTATCTCCAATCACCCCTGAGAGCTCTGCGTGCTCCCACCGGTTGACATGAGGAAGTAGCGCCGACCAAAACCGTTCCTTGTTTCGGTTCTTGACCCCTTTCCAGTGTGAAACCCGAACTTTGAGGCCGAGTGTACCAGAGCGCAGGAGCGCTTGCTCTACATATGTGTTGTTGGTTCCGTTCCATATGTATGTCCACAGCAATGGTGTTTGCTGGATCAACTCGTCCCATCGCCGACAGACCAAACGCAGGGTGTTGAGTCTGGGGGCACGTTGGTCGTTGTAGGGCAGTATCAGAATCTCGACTATTTCAATGAATATTTCCTCCGGGAGCGATGAGATAGGCATATTCTCTCCCGATGGGGCCTTTGAGACTGGAGGTGATGGAATAGGGAAGTGGTTATTAGCTTGTTCGCCCCCGGGCATGCCATAGACTAGAAGCCCACGCACAGGGCACTGGTAAATTGATATGTAGCAACTGTACTAGCTGTTGGTGAAGCTTTTCGAAGTCTGATGCCACTTGCGATTTGGGGTACACCCGTACGAGTGCTTTTGGAGTCACTAGTCAACCTTTGACATCTACGTTCCCACGACAGCTTGGTAAGCAAACAACGGCCGGGGAGGCTTTGGGTGGATCGGGCCGCTTCGCCGCGGCGGCGCTTACAACAGCGCAGGACGGTAGTAGGTTAAACCAAGCCACCGGGGTGGTTGCCGTCATACCCGTCGCTGGAGCCGCAAATGCGATTTTCACAGAGGTCATGATGCTTGATACCAGAGGGGAGGTTTAGTGGGTAGGAAAAAGGGGCCACCGTGCCCTTGGAGAGGAGTCCCACACTGTTTAGGCCCCACACAAGTAGAACCGCCCTAGCGAGGCGGGAGTCGAGGCCGAGTGACGCCGGACTGCGAACTGTGGGAGTGCATATTCGTTCCATTACAGTACATGTAAGGATTCCCACCCTTGCCACAAAAAAAAAAGAAAGAAAAAAAAAGAGGCTTTGGGTGGATTGCAAGAGAGATTTGGAAATTGATTTTAACTGACCTGCGCGTCTACAGAAAAAAAATCGGTTCAATGATGCCTAATCTCCAATCTGCTGAAGTGCGAGCCCGTGCTTTATCCGCTCGGATTCACTTTTCGAAAGTCGTTCATGCCTAACCTTTGGCACCCCGATTTGCAGACGTGCTGGAACACCCGATCCCACAACGTAACCTCTCCGGTTGCTCTCTGTCTCGCGTTATGCGAAAAGCGCCTTTCATGCGCGTATGCGTGGCTTGCAGCTTTGTACCTCCAAATACTGGACGTGGGTACAATTTCCACTTTGCCTGCTCTGCTGGGAACCACTCTTCATCTGCAGGTGTTCGACACTTTCTGATTATCACATGAATTCGGTTTCCGCATCCCTCTTGGAAAGCGTCAAGAAGGTTTGAATACACGACGGTAACGTTGTTTCGGAAAGGGTCAAGGTCGCTGAAGATGTCGTCGCGTTTGGAAAATATGTATACAGGAACGCCTACTTCCTGTTCTCCCTGAAAACAAAACTCCTCTACACAACTCCAAATCGCCTATAAATCATGCAAGAGCCTAGTGGTCCCCTGGATTGTGAGGGTTGCGACCTGATCCCCTAGCCACGCTAGCTCAACTCTCTCAACTTCGTCCATATTCTTCGGTACCTTGATCCGCATGCGGAGTGGAGTCATCCCGTCCCTCGGCGTATCTCCTCTAATTATCCTCTTCGTTATTGCATGAATGATTCCTCCGGCGAATGGCTTGCAGTACCATATCTCCAGCTCCTCGAGACACGGAAAACGCGAAGTCTCCCGTTGAATCGAATAGGATGAGGAGAGGCTCAGCGATGGACCATGGTATGACCGGGTCACGTATGGTTAGCGTCAAAGCCATTGGGAGGTCGGTCGCAAATGCCGAAAGCATGTCGTCCACGGATTCCGCGGCGTAACTTGCCACCCGAACGTCCCACCCAGTATTAGGACCAAAGGAGCTAACCCAAGTATGAAGGAACGGTCCAACTTCCTCCATGAGCTCACCAAACCCTAAGAGCTCGTAGAATTCGAGTTTCAGCCGCACCAACCTTCCACCGTCAACTGCTCTAAGATCGCAGTCCAAGTATGTCGATTGCTCTGTCCCCTGGACCTCCAATACCGCGCGGTTTGGGACTTTACCTGTGCCAATGCGACGGGCCAAACTCTTGAGAGGCTCAAGTTGAACATGTTCCCCGCATCAGTTCCGGACCATCATCATTCTGCACTTTGGAATGCGGATGGTTTCAAGGAACTTGCGCCCAGCGGATAACGGCGAAATGCATATGGAGATGATTTCCAGGTTTGGTAATGACACCGGGGCCAACTCCTCCCAAAGTTCATGCCCTGCCAGTGGAACGTATATATCGCTGAGATGCAGGCTCACAAGCTCCCGGCATTCCCCGAGTACGCTGAAGAGTTGGGGAGGACTAGGGTGACTGTAGCCGATGTGGAGATGTTTTAGTCGTGCCGATGGAAACCGTTGTGGGGACCACGAGGACCCGAAGTCCCGGATCTGGAGGGATTCGAGATTGGACAACGGCCACGGGAAGAGCCCATCGATGGGCTGCCATCGGTGTGAGTCTAGAGCGAGACTCCGTAATCTGGGTGCTGATGCATGGGCGAGTTCTCGTGGGATACTAACTCCAATCTCCCCTGATAGCTTCTTCATGCTCCCAACGATCGACGTGAGGAAGGAGCGCTGACCAAAACTGTTGCTTGTTTTGATTCTTGACCTTTTCCCAGTGTGAAACTCGAACTTTGAGACCAAGGGTCTTGGAGCGTACGAGTGCTCGCTCTACGTATGTGTTATTTGTTCCGTTCCATATGTACGTCCAGAGCGACGGCGTTTGTTGAAGCAACTCGTTCCACCACCGACAGACGAGCCGTAGGGTATTGAGTCTGGGAGCCCGTTGGTCGTTGTAGGGCAGGACCAGGATCTCCACTATTAAAAGAAATATCTCTTCCGGGAGGAATGGGATAGACATATTTTCAGTGCTGATGCTTGCGAGGCTGGAGTTGACAATATCCGAACGAACCAGGTGGCAGGTTAACCTGTTGATTGCCCAAACACCTCTCAACTGACCGGAAACCGACGTACCGATGAGTGTTTATCCGGCGTTTATTGTAGCATTCGAGGAGGAAGGTGTCCTGGAGCTTGATGGGACTTGCAAATTGACTTGGAAGTTGGTGGACGGGATTAGGTCCTTTTAGAGTCGGAAGCCGATCAGCATGGCTTCTCGATCCCCACGATTTATCTTGGTCAAGCTAGCGGAATCAAGCCTGAGTTCCCTAAAGGGATAACAAGGCGATCCAATCCAAGAGCATGTTTGGGAAGAAAGTTGGATTCTTCTTTAACGCTGTCTCCAATGATCTTTGTTTCCACACTTGCTTATTCCGGAAGTCTGCTGCACTCATTTCAGGCTCTGCGAGTAGCCGCCTACTCCTCGGGGATGATCAATATATATACCATCTTCCGAATCCACTACTATGTACGCTTGGACTGGTGTAATAGCCCACTCGCCATTCTCACCCCCGAGTCCGCAAGACCTCGTGCGAGGCACGAGCAACCTGGCTATCATGGTGTTCCAAACTCGTGTGTAGGTACTCTCTTCCGAGGATTTGTAGTTACGGCTCCTTAATAGAGACCAATAACTATGGGTTTTTGTCGAGCGAGTCTCCGTATACGATGACACCCGGAGAGCCACCGGCTTGTTTGCCGATCCGTTCCGACATCCCAGGCCATCCTTTAAACACCCTCTTCGCCGTGCGCGCAGGCGGTGGCGAAGGTACAGGTCCGATACGAGAGGGTGGCCAAACTATCCCTTTTATCTTCCCTTCTACGAGTCCAAGGGAGGCCTGGAAGGGAGCAAGGAAAGCGTCAGAACACGGGGACAGTTAGACAACCTCAGTCTTGGACTAACAGGGCCGAAGTAATTGCTGTCCTTGGAGTGGAACGGCTCGTCTCCTTCTACCCAGACGTGTCCTTGTGGTACTTGAACGACGGGGTCGGGATGAGGAGGTAATGTTTTCACGACCTCGTATTCGGTCGCCACGATGCGCTTGATTATTCTTTTGGTCGGATCATCTGGTGACCTAATAAAGCCAAATAAGCCTTCAGACACAGCGATATTCAATCCGGCCTGGTACCCACCGCAAGACGATAACGTCCCCGCGCTCAAACTTGGGTCTCCAGATTCCAAAGTACTGGCCGTACCAAGTTATCCACGGCGAGGTGCTGGCACGATCTAACAAAACTACATCTGAGAAAAGTTGGTTTGAGTCTGGGTTGAACGTAGGCTTTTCAGAATCGTGAGCCGCCTTTTCATTTGGGTGGAGAAGAGTTTTGGCCCACCTGCATACTCCGACCCCGAACATTGGTTATAGTCACCACTTGGGTATTGACAAATATTGCGGGTGGAACCCAATATAGATGCTCTTTCCTAAAGCCATTCTTGAAACGGGCCCACATCCAGTTTGCCCTTGCACACGGTGGATGCCGAAAGTTGCATGGTCCGGAAAAGCAAACAAACAACCGACAACGCCATCGGACTCTTCAACACACCCAACCCGCCACAACAAATATCTGGAGAACGACTTGATTTACCCTTTGCATTTGACGTTGTTGGAATACAGTGAGGAGACTAGCGAAAATAAGGAGGATATGTCAAAATAAATAAAAAAGGAAAAGAGAGGCGGGGAGTAGGGAGCGCGTTAAAGGAACGTGACGTGAACCAAAGAACGAGCCGAGGAGACATGCAAGAAAGGGAAACGTGATCGAGTAGCGTAGGAGATATGAGACAGAGAGAGAAAAAGGGACCAGCGCAATCCAACTACATTGCATAACCACCCTGGCCTCCTTTTAGGTCGTGTTGACCGCCGTAATTGCCGTAGTACTGCGGCGGTGGCTGCTGTTGCGGTTGCTGTTGCTGTGGCTGTGGCTGGTGCCCAGCTATTGGCGCTGCAGCTTGGGTCAGGTTGGCAGTGCTCTCGTCCTGATATCCCGCCGGAGGTTGTCGATAATAGTCGTCGTAAGAGTACAACGACTCGTTCCCTGCTTGCTGCTGGTAGTAACCCGGCATTGGCGGATAGTCATGGTAGTCGTTCGGATGGGCGCTCCCTCCGTACGTGCTCGCAGCGTATTCTGACTTGTTCTCGTAATCCCAATACTGCTGGTGATTGAGTGGCTGGGACCCGTGACGAGCGTGGCTAGGCGGTGCCAATGGGTCGTCGTCGGGGGAGAGGACAGGCAGTGTTGGCTCCTTTGGAAGCGACACGGCTTCGCGATCAGCTCCTTTCTTTCCTTTGAGATGCGAGAAATCCCCAGCAGCTTCCTTCTTTGCCAACATGGCGGCTTTCTGTACGCGCTGCTGAGTCTTTTTCTTGATCAATTCCGCAATACGCTTGTCAACTTTGTGGCAGCAATATTCCTGCATTAGTCGAGTTAGTGCCCCGTCAACACTCCGTTACCCTTTGAGTCTCACCTTCAGGTTGCCTCTGATGTAGCACAAGAGTGGGACGTAGAGAACTGCCGCGATGCAGAGCAAAAGGAGGGAGCCAAGGAAGATGACTGTAGTGAAGACCATGGTAACCAAGAGTATCGCAGTGACGTAGTTGCCGTCGTAGTAGTCGCTGATTTTCTCGAAAGGATTGCCTCGATTATTTGCGACCCAGAAAGAATATAGTGTTAGAGCGTTGATGGATTGACGAGGTCCGTCAGCCAAAAGAACACGTTTCCACTCTGCACACACTCATTTAGTAACCCCTTGAACAGATATTGAAGCAACGTGCATACCCTTGAAGGTGAAGAAGATAAAGAACGCGAAGTCGTCCTTTTTCTTCGTTGAGTTCTCAATTTGGGAGAAGAAGCAGAAGTGGTTGTAAGACCCTGCGAGCGGTCGAACGTTAAATGGACTGCGGACGATATTTTTAGCGTCGAACAAGACCCACGTAGACTGTAGTAGCTGTTGGCCATAACGTTGGTGAAAGCGTAAGAGATATCTCGGCTAGCGATGATTTTCTTGGCTTTCTGGGCTTCGTACGCCAACTAAAAATAAGACGAGATGAGACAGCCCCCATGTGTACCTTGACAACGGCAACGTTACGCACCAAAAGGAAAGAAAAGAGGATGCACGCAACAAAAATCCATCGTCCAACCTCAAATGACACTGTTGGACACTCGTCCGGGGGACAACGAGTGTAGATGGACGAGCTCCATGTCTTGGAGGAGAGCATTGTGATGGCGGTGTAAATATCGGAGAGGTAGACGAGGAAGGACTTGGCCACGAGAACGTAGATCCATAGGTATTGCAGTCGGACACCGAAGTTCTTGGTGTGATAGTCGCGGGTGTCTATGAAGTCGAACTATGGGTAATTGACAGCGAGGTTGGGTTAGTTACGACCTGGACTGCAACGCCGTTGGCCAGCGAACATGCCTTGTGATCTTGCACTACTTCGCGCTTCCACGCCGGACCAGTACAACACATTCTTGCTGGTTCAGATTCACGAAACTGTCGAGTAGGTTTTGTGGAGGGATTTGGCTAATGGGACCGCAGGTGCGGCTGAGACTTGAGCGGGAGATTCGACCGGCGAAACAACGGATGGAAATGAGTGAAAGGGAATGAAGGTGGGTTGTGAGAGCAGTGAGCGTGTGATGCGAACGGTGCCTTGATGTCCGTCGCTGGGTGTTGCACTCGATGAGGAGCAAAGGATTGGAAGATGAGAGTGTCGAGACAGAAGTGTTTTAGAAAAGTATGGAGTGCAATGCCCGTTGTCACAGCTCGGTCTAGCACAGCTAAACTCCGCCGTTACACTTCCGCCGGATGGACGTTGTTTCAACTACGCCGCCCGTCTTGTGTCAGGTGAGACAAACTCAAGTTATGTAAATTCCTTCCGGTACAATAGTCAGCTGACAGGCGAGAAAGCCGTGCTCCAGTTTATCAAGCATTGAGGGAAACACGGATTGAACGCACGGTACCACCTACGCCGCCTCACTCGGACGCGGCCGAGCTTCCTAGTCACAAGGGCGCCGCCAAGAAGAGATACTCCCAACCAATGTGAGTTCAAATCAAGAGAGACATTGTTAGCTATTCTTACTCCTCCTCTCTTTTAAGGTCGGCTCGACAAAATCCCAATGGATCGGCCGGAGTGAAGGGACAAGGGACCACCATCGGCGACATACCAGAAGAGGTTCTCGTCTACATCTTCGATATATCCCTTCGATTAAATCTACTAAATCGAACTTCAACACTATGCCGACTAAGACTCATCTGTCGGTGGTGGGAACAAGTCATTCAGCGCACGCCTTCCCTTTGGTCCAAGATTTCTAGCCTTGACGGCCCAAAGTGGACGCAACTCGCTTCAGAACGCTCCGAACCTCTTCTCCTGACGGCTGATATCACCGGAATCTCGAAACATGCCGCGATAGTCGCGGTTGATCGTGAATTACAACGTGCCGAGTCCCTTTCGGTGATCCTTCCTTTCCGGCACTACGCCCAGCAATCCCCCGGGACATTCCCTAACCTGCACCAGTCTGCACCACAGACATTGAGGAGCCTCTCCTTGTCCACTACGGGATTTAACTCACAGCACACCTGGGTGATCTTCGGCGGGCAATGGACGCATCTGCAAAGTTTGCAGATCGTGCAAGTGAACCTGGATTGGGATTTCTGTCGACTCAGTCGACTCGAGCGACTCGAAATCACGGGGACAGATTTCTCCCACCCGACCCTTCCTCAGCTTCTTCACGTACTCGGGTCCTGTCCAGACCTACGGTACGCTCGACTTTTGAGGGTCGGGCTGGACGTTGGAGCCAATCCCCCAAGCGGCGTGATCACACTACGAAAGTTGACCACCCTTATTCTTAGCTGCCCCACGGAGTCCACTACTCAGCTCTTGCTCAAGGCACAGATACCAAACTGCCGACACTTCGAATTTCGGGAGGATATTCGGAGCAGTAGAAGGCCTCCGTCTCCGTGGAGCATGTTGGATGCTTTGATGCTCATTGTCGACACACGCAGCGTCCAACCTGGCCCTACCAACACCGCTCTCTACTTCCCCAACCAACAGGAGCTCGTAATACAATGTCAGCTGGAATCGCCCTCCTCGGTGACAGGGCTACAATTCAACCTTCATCTAAAAAGGACAAGCACCGGGAAAGACCTCAAGGTATTTAAAGAATCAGATCTTTGGAGGGTGCTCGAGTATGGTGGACTGGTTATAAGGAATCCGATCTGAAACACGGAGCTCGTGTTGCAAGGCACTGGCCTTCCACCGCGGCCTACTGGTGACGAACGACGATCCTTCCCAACTACCCTTCATAAGTAACCAAAGAAGACAAAAGAATTACAACTGTTATCGAGTTGGAGCTATGGACGCGCTACGATAACTGGATGTCCAACAGCCTGTCTTGAACAACCGACTAGTCTATCAGCCGAGTCGCCTCATCCTCTCCCTGCTAGGCCGACATCGTCGGGGAAGAACCAGTTTAATTTGACCCGCATGGCAGGCAGTCGCTCAGAACCCTTATCCTTCGTGCATCCTCACAGCCGTTCCTGCCTCCACGTGATGTTCTTTTGGAAAATCGGGCGGTCCACTTGACCAGATTGGAGAAGCGGATAGGCTGCCTGTCACTGGCAAGCTATAACCCGACCCATCGATAAAGCCGTGGATGCTGCTAATATGTAAGGATCTTTTCAGCAGAAAACGATAGAAAAGAGTGACAGAGTCTGGTGGAGCGACGGCTGGAGTCTCGAGGTATCTGTCAATGGTGTAGCAGTGAATGAAGAGCAAATGGTCGAGAGAGGACAGAGTCTAGACCTCGCCGCGATGGAAACAAAAAAGGTGCTTGGTTTTTGGTCTTTGTGGGTGTTCATTAGAGTTAAGAATTGAACAGACAGGTGCTATCAAGCTCTACGCGCCGGGATCCTTAATGGTTACGCAAAATCGTAAGCCTCAATCTCTCCTAACCACAATTATCGAAATCAAATAGAGAGTTAAATTTTGCTAAATGTAAAATAAGCGGAGGTTGTCTCCGAGGTTGCTTGGGTCTTGCCCACATCTCGGGTCGGAGCGCGTGCCGGATCCACGAACGTCTTAGCCCAATAACCTCGAGAACCTACCTAATAATTTAGTTATCGGTGAGTCTACCCGTTTTTTCTCTGATAAGGTGTATGATTGCTGCCTGGTTCGAAAGCTGAAACGCAGCCTCGGAACTCGGCTTACTGTAAGCGGAGAGTGATGCTCCTGGTCGCTTCTAGCCATCAGGAATACATTCCGTTGGAAACGAATGGTCATTAAATCCTCATTGTAAATCAAATCCCCGCGGAACCTTAATACGGAAGTAAAATTGCTTATGCGCCACTGCGCCGGTCCGATAAGAGACTGCGGACTTCAGACATAAGCCTCCGCTGCACCCTCAGGCTTTTCCTTCCCAAAACCTCCACCCCCACCAACCGCCGAAAACGACAGATACTGGGGAATGTAAGCTAGAGGCGGAGCGAAATATCGCAAGAGCATCTTTTCTCACATCTCTATCCTCTCTCATCAAGGGTGGTTCAACAAGGCATCGATGCTGCAGTACCGGCAACAAACAAGGAAAGAGAAACCAACATCGGCGATATCCCGGAGGAGGTTCTCGTCATCATTTTTGAAATTACCCTCCAAGTAAAGCCGGTGGATCGGCCTTCAGCGTTATCCAGACTCAGACTTGCCTGTCGGTGGTGGGAACAAGTCATTCAAAGAACCCCATCACTTTGGTCCAACGTCTGTAGCATGCATGGCACGAAATGGATAGAACACACCGTAAAACGATCCCAAACCCACCCTTTGACCATTGATGTCACCGGGATTTCCAACCGTGCTGCGATCTCCGTGGTAGATCGAGAATTGCACCGCACCGAGTCTCTTTCCGTCATACTCCCTTTCCGGCCATACGTCCATCGATCTCCTGACGCCTTCACCCATTTGCAAAAACCTGCGCCACCGGGATTGAGGAGCCTCACTATCGCAGCAATGGTCACATTCTCAACCTCTGACGCTCATTGGCTGGTCTTCAACGGCCAATGGCTCCAGGTGCGAAGCTTACGGGTTGTGAAATTGACCCCGAATTGGCATGACTGCGAACTCGGCCGACTAGAACGATTGGAGATCGAGGGCCGGGGCTACACCAAGCCAGTCCTCGCACAGATTATGCAAGTGCTCAGCCGTTGTCAGGATCTTCGGTTTGTTCGACTCTGGAATATCGAACTCCAAGCCCAAGGGACTGATCTTCCAAAGGATCCAATCACCCTTCCGAGGCTGACCACCTTCATTCTCAACGACAACATGGTATCTTCGGCTGAGCTATTGCTCAGGGTGCGAATGCCAAAGTGCCGATACTTCGAATTCGTAGACGAGGGCTTGAGGGCTGTCGGGGGCCTGTCTTGGCTATTGGAAGCCTTGATGCCTGTCGCCGAAACATGCAGCGTCCAAGTCGGAAATTCCTCCAACACTGCACTTTTCTTTAGCCAGGAAAAGACCCTCACCTTACGATGCCAGCTGGATTCGCCCACCTTGGATTCAGCGCTGCAGTTCCACCTCCATCTCGGACGTGCGATCACATGGACTCAACTAGATACATTTCAAAGGTCGGAATTTTGGAAGATTTTCGAAGACGGCGGGGTGATCATGAGACAAGGAGAATCCGGTGAACCGCTCGAATTACGGAGAGAGAATTTAATCTTAGATGATGACGACGTACCGCTAGTACCGATGGTCCCGCTTAGGACTATTAGTCCCCCATGCACGATTGTTTGAAGAGGTCACGTAACGAGTGTTTTAGTACTGATTTAGAGCACTGTTGGTACCTGATAGCGTATCTGTTCATAGACCATCGTCTGGTGAACTCGTAGATATGTTTTCCTATCACTGTCTCGACGTACGTAGCATGTATGTATTCCAGGGAAAACCCCCGGGGGGGTCTAGTCGAACAGACCAAACAAGCAAACAGTTGCCTTTAAGCTACAGCATGTATTTCGGCCTCGCCTTGTATGTCATCAAAATCAACGCCATGCGCTGCGAGGAGCGATTGTGTTTCAATTGGGTGTCGGATTTCCGGAGATGGTGCTATCCTTCGTTCCACAGAACTGGATATCACCCTAGAGACTTCGATAAACTACACCGCTGAGCAATAATTGCCACATGCTCGTTCGAAGAGATCGCTTTAAGACTCTGGAAGGGCGACGATGTTGCTATAGTTTTTATCGAGTCTATATATAGCCTTGAAGTGCACAATCGAGTTATCACTGCATGAATCCAATCGCATTCGGGTGGGCTATGCGAAGGTAGATCTTGGAGAAGCTTCATATCACATGATCCTGGTGGAATCACGAAACTTCACTGGAACCAATTACCGTGGCTCTACATTCACCATCTTTTACTTCTTCACAATCGTTACAACCTAGGAAGAAGAGGTCACGTTAGCACCCCCTTTAGCGATCAGAGCAACATTTGCTTACGTCTTCGTCTTCAAGCACGTGATCCACTCCAACTTTTTGCCCTCTCGAGTGCTTCGCGGACGAACCCCACACAACGGCACTAGAAGACCAGGAACATTAGCTTGTCAACACAAATAAGTTATCTGAGACCGATCTTACTATTTCATCTGCTTCGCAATCTCCTTGTGGATCGACATACAAAAGTCTTCCACGCTCGAACGCCCTTTCCGAAGAACGACTGGCGCATCGTAGTCTGGTGCAAGGCCACGGGGTTTGGTGTACCTGGAGGTAAGAAAAAAGACTCCTAGTTGAAACGTACTTGGAACATCAGATCACGTTCGTGCTTACACCCGTACGAGGTCCAGTTTCTCCCACATCTAGAGCAGAAGATTGGTGAGACGTTCGACCTCGGGTGACAACAATGCCGCAGTGGACTTACAACATCGACAAGTTCATCAACATTCAACCACTCTTTAGAAGATATTGGCACTTTAAATGAAGCTTGAGTCATCCACCTGAATGGCAGTGGAATTGGTGGCGATATTACCTGAGTTAGGGATCTTATACCTGACAAGCGAGATTAGAGACCACACCAAACTGCGGTATGATAAATGTCAATTTACAGCAGGTCGAGCTCCTCGATCGAAATTGCATCAATCTGGCGGAATAAGAAGCGTGAGACTGAGCAGTCTGAACCTGTGTCCGCGTTTCATGACCTTATTCAATACCTGAATGGTGCCCGGTATAGAGACCTTCAGCTAAGTTGTGTCTCAAAACAGCGATACCTGACTCACATAAATTGCTGGAACGTACACCCGGTTTCCTTCGATCACGTCAACCAAGTCGTCCAGGGTAACGTCCACTTGTCGAATCGCAATGTCACAGCTCGAGATCTTGTACTCGCTAAGAACAGCCTTAATTTCCTCAGGGTCGATTTTGGTGAGCGGTACTGTGTGGGTGATGTTGACTCCGCCCTTGTCCTGGGTAGAGGAATCAGTGCTCCGGGGACAGACCTCTAGATCCTCCAACACAAACCTTCTTCCTGACGACAATAGCTGGCGGTTTCTTGTTCAGGCGAATTCCAAAGCCTTCCAACTCAGCTTCAATAAGTTTCTTATCTCCCAGAGGTTTTAACACGTCGAGAACAATAAAAATGAGGTTACATGTCCTTGCGACTAGAACCAGGGACACTTTTAGCGATGTGTGGCGACCCCGATTCAAAGAGGTGGGCGTACCAGCAATGACTTGTCGACCACGACCTCGACCATCAACGGCTCCTTCCACGATACCGGCTTATACGGAATACATGGTTAGCAATGCCTGTCAGGTTGAATGGTGCAGGATCTACATACGCAAGTCAAGGATCTGAATCGGTGCCCCATGCACCTTCACAGTCCCGGGTACTAGAAAACCGTATGTCAGACAAAGTAATATAAGCTGTAATATATGCCTGTCGTACCAGTAGTAAGAGTAGTAAACTCGTAGGCAGCCACTTCTGAGTGTGTGCCAGTAAGCTTGCTCATGAGAGTGGACTTGCGGGGAATAAATGGGGGACTGCTGAGTGACGTCGTACAGACTTTCCAGACCAAGACTAGATGAATACCTTTCCGACAGAAGGGAAGCCGACAAAGCCAACTGATGCGATGCCTGTTCTCGCGACATCGAAACCGAGACCTCCACCACCTCCACCACCACCAGACGGACCCTGGATCAATTCACGTCGCAGCTTCGCAACTTTGGCTGTAATATAGCAGTGTCAGAGTCTTTCATTCATATGGCGGATGTTTTGACCTTTTAGCAAGCCCAAGTGGTAACTGACGATTCAACGAAGTCTGAGCACACTCCACTCGTTCTCGAACTGATCATGATTCACCAACCTGGTAGCCTAAAAATAACACGAAAATCTCAGCAACATTGTGGCCGAGAACTTGATCAAATAAGTGTTACCTTGTTCTTCTGCGCTGTAAAACCCCATAGCGTGCGTCAACATTGCTTCGATCTCAGATTAGGTCATCGACGTACTCCTGGCCTAGGAACCACCTGTGAGCAATTCTAGAAACACCTTGGGTTTAAGATGGCCTCACCATCTCATCCTCAATCTCCTTAATTTTTTGTAGTGTGGTCATAGTTGCTGTTTAATTGCGAATTCCTTGTAAGCTGTTGACTGATGAGGTAAATTGGTTTGACGGTGGCTGATAGCGTGAGAAACCTAGAGCATATGTTTGGATTTGTCATCAACGGACATATCGGCCGCCGCGGTGCCCCCGGCTCACTTTCGGGACTCACTCGACCGTTGAATTGCGTGACCGTGACCATGCTCGCAAGACTTCGCTTTACCCTCACCCGCAGGCCTCCACTCCGTCCTTCAAATATCAAAGCACGACACTCGCTTCAGACCAGAACAATGGCTCTCGCTACTGGCCCCAATGCCAAACCCCCCATTATCCCGTTCTCTTCAAGACTTGAGACTGGACGCGCTCTTGCTTTAGATGTCTGGTCTATTTACAAGTGAGGCTACTCGTGACTCGACGCTGAAGATGGGCTGCAACTCACTATCATCTCTTTTTCTGCTTGAAAGCGCTGCGAACCTGCCAGCGGACTGCATCAACCTCGGACAAGGTTACATGAACTTCCCACCGCCGCAATGGGTGCGGGACGCCGCGACGGAAGCACTGAACAACGTCGCCAGCAACCATTACTCCCATCCTAAAGGTCGGATTCGCCTCCGAGAAGCCATCCGGGATTATTACAGCCCACAGTTCCCCCACCTGGGCCGTCCATTGGACGTGGAGAACGAGATTCTCGTTAGCAGCGGTGCCAACGAAGGTGATTTTCCAGCTGTCCTAGAACGCGCTGGAGACTGACGTGGCACCACGGCTGCTCAGGTCAATACGCGTGCTGGACAGCCTTCCTAGAAGCTGAGGACGAAGTTATCCTCTTCGAACCGTTCTTCGACCAGTACCTCCCCTCCATCACATTCAACGCTGGCGTGCCCGTGTACGTTCCGCTGCACCCACCATCGGTCTCTGCGATCGATCCCACCAGCGATGACTGGAAACTAGACTTTGACGAACTAGAGTCAGTCCTCGGTCATGTTATGGCCGCTCGGTACACCGTACGCCGTATGCCGTGCTGACTGTAAACGACAACAGGCGCGCAGTCACGCCAAAGACCAAGATGATTGTCGTGAATACTCCACATAACCCAGTCGGCAAAGTATTTACCCGAGAGGAGCTCGAGAAAATTGCCGAAGTCGCCAAAAAGCACAATCTTCTGGTGATGGCAGATGAAGTGGTAAGCCACTCACTGCTCCACAATCAATCGGCTTGAACTAAACCGTTCTGGGTTTCAGTATGAGACTCTCACATATGACGGAAAGGAACACGTGAGAATCGCAAACCTTCCCGGGATGTGGGAACGCACTGTTACGGTTGGCTCGGCGGGCAGTACGTATTTTGCCTCTATACCTTACGGTAATTCGGCCAACGTGGTCTATTGCATTCAGAAATGTTCGCCGCAACCGGATGGCGAGTAGGTTGGCTGATTGGCCCGCCGGACATCATCCGACCAACTCTTGCTGCCACGACGCGTATCGTCTTCTGCACGAACTCTCCTTTGCAAGAAGCTGCGGCAGCGGGGCTAGAGCGAGCGGTCGAGTTCCAATATTTTGACAAGACCGTCAAGGAGTACGCTGAGCGCAGGGATATTTTGGTGAATGCCTTCAAGAAGTTGGGTTTGCAGTACTCCCTGCCCGAAGGAGGATACTTCGTCCTTTTGGTAAGGGGAAGGTCGACACCCTCGCGAGCATTGTCTAACTTGTAGTTTTCCAATAGGACATATCAAAGGTGAAGGTGCCTGATGACTACCCATACCCAGATAGCCTCAAGGGCCGAGGGAAAGATTTCAAGTATGCTCATATTCTCTACCTCAATCCTTCCGCGTATTCTAATGACTCCTCGACAGAGCGGCTTGGTTCATTGCGCAAGAGATTGGAGTTTCGACGATCCCTGTTAGCGAGGTCCGTAACTTTTACCATGCAAACCGCCAACGTCGAATCCTAATGCCTTATGTCGTAGTTCTACTGCGAAGGTCACCAAGGAATCGGCGAGCGCTTCATCCGATTTGCGTTCTGCAAGGACTACGAGCTTCTAAGACGGGCAGCGGAACGGCTCCAAAAGCTTAAAGAGTATCTATAGTTACAATACGCGGATTCAATGCTAGAGGCTACGGTTATGATTGAAGTGAGACCGCCGCCCGATCTTCTCCTTCTGTTGGAGCGGATTCCACCGCTTCTACTGGGGCCGGCCAAAGGCGATCTACGAATCGCGAAAGTACTTCATCTACCTGCTCCGACTCCGCATCATAGTAAGTGGGGTTGCTCTTGACCCGACGGGCAAGGAATGTGAATGAGAGGACATCGATTATATCTTGGCGGGACTTGATCTTTCCTTTTTGCACACCTTCTTCAACCCATCTCTTAAGGACATCCGACTCCATCAATCGCGACTCCAACGGTAGGCCCTGGTCCAAGAATCTTCGGAAAGTATCTTTTTCCTCTGGGTGACAAATCAGCAGATACCTCCCAACGAACAGATGTCGAAGCGCTAGACTCTGCATTCTGAGGACCTCGTTAACGCTGTAGTTTAAAAATTGGCGATCTCCGTCCGGCTCGAAGTGAAGATACTGTGTCCCCAGGGTGACAACGAGGCCAGCCCGGAGTGGAGTGGTCCAGCACTGTTCGTGTGGCATGATAATAGCGCGCAAGACCCCCTCTGAAAATAGCTCTAAGATAACTCTTTGGTCGCCTTGGGGAATCCCACGGTGGTAGATTCCTATGCCATGACGGATTGGTTCGACCAATGAACGATCCCCTAGCTGCTGTAAAGCGTATTCCACCGTCTCCTGATCGACGTCCGCCTTCAGTAAGCCTCTCGTTGCGAAGTCGATCGCGCAATGAGTTGTAATATCGCTTGCGAGTGGGATGCAGATAGACCGAGATGGTACGAATACAATCGCCTGGTCGTTGGGCGTGGCCCGAATGGCCGAGTAGACGGTTCTGGCATTCGTTCTGAAGAAGGCTGCAGAATGTGGAATACTGGAGGTATGGGTTGTGGTGGTAATAATTTCCTCGCGGTCCGAAGGCTGGAAGGAAAACAGAGCAGGTTCGGGAACCCCAAGCCAGTCTCCAAGATCCAGCGGATTGTCCAGGGACGAGGATAAACCGATAAAGCGGATGGGGTAGTTTTGTCCAAAGCATCTCAGTAGCGAGATAGCTAGCTCGTACTCGTCGCCCATTTCCGCAAGGTCTTCGCAGAGAACGAGGGAGAGCTTGCTCAGAAACGAAGTTGGGATAGATTCCGCTACCAGCGCGAGGACGCACGGAGCAGTCGTAATCCTGATGGACGAAGCTCGGACAGGTTTCTTCAGATCATCGACTGTCGTGCACGTTTCAATATTTGCCTCGTTCACCCGCAGAGCGCGTAGAGTTACTGAAAGGTCTTGCATGGAGCTCTTTCGAGAGGTAACGACCAGGGCCAGCCGACCACTCCCGGAGGCCGTGGCCTTCCTAGACACAAGTGATTAGGAGTGAGATTCTCTCCGGGGCATACCATCCTTCGGGCTCACCAGACGGCCAATTGACCCAGTAAGCTTTTCCCACTTGCAGATGGGGCAGCAATGAGAGCGTTCTGTGCGGTGTTATAAAGCGTGAAGAAACACTGAGATTGAAGAGTGTTCAATCTTGACACCCGGCGGACATATGCTTGGATTAACGTAGGCTTCTGAAAAACTTGGGCGCCGAGTAAAGGAATATTCAACAGAGGGGAATGGTTGGAGAACGGTTTCGGCATTTTGACTGATGTAAGGGGGACAGAGATATCTTCTTCCGCCCCTATCCACCTGTCTGATATGAACCGGATCGTGAAATGAGAGGGGAGCGACGAAGCTCTAATTGGCACGACAAATTCGGTCTTAATGACTTTGGTTGTTTGTCGGAACGCCAACTGCGCCCATTGGAGTATGTAGACGCCCTCCGCATCCTCCACCCATATCCAAACCCTTTCGAATGATCCGTGAACCTTTTCCGACCATTTGAAAGCTGGCTTGATGGTGATCGACATCTTGAGTAGATCAGGTGTTTCTGGCCGAAGATTGCAGCTGATGGTGGCGGTTGGGAACTCTCGGGCCGCACGGAGAAGAGCTTGCCCGTGCTTTTCATTGAGGTGCACAAGCTTTCCCAGTTCGGCGGCCGATTGGGCGGCCAAATCATGGACTGAGAGCTCGTCCGCCCACTGTTGTAAGTTGTACAACATGTCACGAGACAGCCCGGACTGGGTGAGAGGATGTTCATACGGCCACATTCGTTTCTCGATAGCCTTGCTCATGGCCATAAGAACTGCGGTTGTTTTTGCCCATTTATGGCTGAGCGCAATTTCTAGAAGTGCCCGAATGATCCGGCCAGCATTCTAGGGAGGAGGTCGATCATTCGCTCCGAGAACGCGATGGGCGGCACTCACCTGAGCGACATAGGCACTATCCGACACAAGGGCAAAATCTTCCACAAAAGCTCGAGAGATGTACGCTTGAAGCAATAGATTGACTTTGTTTTGACTGGAGTACATCAGTGTCTTCTTTCCCGGTTCGTCGTCATCCCCCGGTGGCCCAGATGTTTTGACCTTGATTCCAGCGTCCTGCAGAAAGGGTCTGTCGAAGATCCTCAAAGCGCAGCTCTCAAACCTACGTTAGTGTCTCGAACTTGGCAAACAGCTATTTCTTCCAGTCGTTTAAGCTCATCTATTTCGTTCTCCCTCACTTGAATTTGGTTAAACTGAAATTTGAGCAGGTGTTAGGCCGATCCCGGGGGAAGTATTTTTCACTCCTTACTTCTGTGCTGTTGCTGAGGAGAACCAAGACGTCCGCCTCTACCATATTTGGTCGGAATGTTTTGTTGAAGATCTCAACACTGGCGTGGCGAATATAATACTTCGCAGCAATGTTTCCAAGTTCGTTGGCGAATAACTGGTCACTGCTTTGATCAAACCGAATCATACCAACGGCAGCGAGGCGTTTCGCTTCGCGGGTAATTTCCTTTTGCCTACGGTTTCCGAGTTGTGGGTCATCCAGCAGCTCGTTGCGGGGAATCCCTAGCCTGGGGATAAGTACGTCGGTTTCTAAAAATGGCAACCCTGCTTACCGTAGACAAGAGGGTTCTTTCGCATTCTAACAAACAAGTAGGTGTAACCAAGCCACGCAACAGCTTCACCCACTGTTGAGACCGTTCCCAGGGAGATCTCAGCATTCTGATAAAGTTGTCATTATGAGTGCGCAGAAGCCCGTCTGTTTTAGCTCACCAGTGAGTCGGTCATGCCCTGAACGAATCTGCGAGACAGAGGACGTCAGAGAGACATCAGAAATGACAACCGAGTGAGGCATACTTCGACTCTATGGGATGCTAGTACCGGGCGTCAGTGCCAGCGAGAAGATATAATTGGAAGGTTACAACCTGTGAAGTGACTGAATTCAAGTAGTGGTCCAGTTTTTCATCGGGTGTACAGATATACCCCACACCACTGCTCTCCATACCCGGTCGTCCCGCCCGTCCAAATATTTGCAGCACATCGAGGACAGAGAGATCCACAAACTGGCCCCTCCCGCTGTCGTAAATGTCCGTGCCCTTGATGAGAACTGAGCACCAGTAAGATACAAAGAAACGTGAATCTGCGTCGGACCGCACCTGCATGGGCTGGCAAGTTTACTCCCCAAGCAAGGGTGGCAGTGCAAAATAGAACCTAAAAAGACAGGGACAACACTTGAACATGGATTATTGAGCACTCGGGATTCATTCTAACCTTTATCGCCCGAGCCTCGAACATCCGTTCCATCATGTTTCGGTCAGCTCTTAGCATGCCGGCGTGATGAATGCCGAAGCCTTGATCGAAGAGCTCTTTCATTTCTTTGTTCCGAGAGCCAGCAATATCTCGTCTAAACGTCTGCCACTGCGGATGCTCGGTAGGATCGAAGTCATCGGCTACCCCTTCTAGGAGTATAGTTTCGCTCAACGCCATCGCAGACTTGACGGTTTCCTTCCGAGCATGGACGAATACCATGACTTGGTGGCCCTCTCGGACCAGCTCTAGCACCTTTTCATAGACTATTCGGTCGAGGTTCTTTTTCTGCTGAGGACTGTTGGTCTTTCCTCTCACTCCAATGAAATGTTGTTCCAATGGAACGGGTCGGAAGGATTGATCGAAATAGAATAAGCCTTTAAAACGGTTAACGCTACAAAACACGATTAGATACGGGTAATCTCAGGAGCAGCAAGGAATACTCACCGAAGGAAGTCCGCGACATCGATGTAGTTAGGCAAGGTTGCCGATAAACCTACAATTCGAATGACAGATTGACTGGACTCGACCTTTGATTCCGTACGGAAGGCGTTAGAAGATACCCAAGATGCGTCAAAGAGTATTTAGCACCTGGCGCAATGTTCTGGCCACAATGGTTTCAATTACGGCGCCCCGCTCTTCGTTCAGAAGGTGGACTTCATCGATGATGAGCAGTTTCACTTTCTTGAAGGGGTACTCATCAGATGTACGTCAGGCGTTGATAGTAGTCAGCGAAACCTCACCGAAGCTAGTTCGCCCTCTCCAGTTGGCTTTCTTGTTACAACATCCCATTTTTCAGGAGTAGTAACGATGATTTGGGTTTCAGCTATCTCCGCTCGGGTCATCTGCATGTCACCTGCATTCGGATTTCAAGTTAATGAAAGGCTTTCGACCCGAGCTGAAGTCTATTTACCAGTCAATTCGCGGACTTGGATCGATAGCCACGCAAGTCTTCGTCCAAGCTTGCGGACAATTTCCGAAGCCAAAGCTTTCATCGGGGCCCTATAAATCACTAGATATAAGCGAGTCCTTCTTCATAACAGAAAGGTCAACTCACACGTAAATAATCTTGAATTCGTCTCGATTAATTGTTGATCCCAAGTTCGTCACGTTGCCTTCGGGGTGGGTTCGATGTTGATCTAGGACGCGTAGGATGCTGAGCATTGCTATATCAGTTTTACCCTAATAGATGGTTAAGAGCACGTCCGCAGTAGCTAATAAAGAGTTTGATATCTCACAGCTCCAGTTGGTGCTGTAAGAGGCGGTTGAATTCAGGAACGAGTTTAGAGGTGCAGAGGGACGATAACCCACCGCAAATCAAGAGGTTCTCGTTCGTCGTGTATACCGTTGGATAGATTATTGATTGCATCCGGTTAAGCGTTGAATATCCCTGGGCTAAAGTTAGTCGAGGATTCTGGTCATGTGCTGAGAGTTCGACTTACAGGGAAGGAGCCTCGCGGCAAAGGATCAAGTTCCGCAATCGGAACCAGCCTCTCGTCGATTTTGGGAGGAATAGGCCTGGAAGGTGGTATGATGACTTCTTCGCAGAGTTCGTCAGTATGTCGCGTCGTCCCGAGGGGGAGAATGAACTTGGTTCCATAAATTGACGTGACGCTCTGGTTAGCCGAGGAGGTGTAAACGTGAGGATAGACTTCGGCTTCGGGTCCCTGTAGCGGGACAACGAAAATGTAAGAACGAGTGACGGGCGTAGCGGCCTGCCGAATGTCCGCACCGCAGTCCCAGAGAAGAGCGGCTTCGCAGCGTTAGCAGCGAGCTGATCATGCAGCCGTTGCTTAGCATCTGCAGCGCTAAGAGGTATTTTGCCGTCATCTTTTTCCACAGTCAAAGTTAGCCCGTGTGTCCTGTCGAATGTCCCTCGCTTCACGAGACGTACCATGATTGGCATGTCTATGTTTCCCCTTTTTACCGCGTTTGCCAAAGCCACGTTCCAACAAGGCATCCGCGTCTTGCGAAAGAGTGTCGGGCTTAGGAGCTGCGCCTGTCCCGGAAAGCTAGATCGTGAAAGACCGTCAGGATGGACCGATCGTTCGAGAGACCATGACTCGCCTCTTGCCCAACGGCCTTGCGATCCCGAATAACATCTGAAAGCAATTCCATCTCCTCAAAGCCCAGGAGTTCCAATATCTCCTCGGATATAGCGTCGTCCGACTTGTTCGAAAGGAGGATCTCGGCAAGAGTCGAAAGCAGAGGTTGTAGGTTTTGTTTCCTGGTGCAGCGACGAAACACGCATCAGAAAAAGAGAGAGGTCTGAGGGAGTGCAGCCGATACGTACGCCCGGAGCTTTTGGGTGGTCTGTGATGCAGGCCCTGTGCTGCTCGATGGCCCGGCGGCAGCCGTCCCAGATGACCTGAAGGCATTCAGCGTTGGCGACTCATCCACGATCTCAATAGGCGTGTAAGCATCAAGAGCTTTGAGATCTTAATAGGAGAAGCTTAAGCTCCGCGATCAGGCTTCGTTCGGGTAAGCTACACGCACTGTCTCTGAAATCCTGTCTGTAGTTACCGGAGTCAGACGCCTCCACTTCGACAGAAATATTCCCGCTAACCTTTCCCACTCCCAAGCGTCGATTTCCTTCAGCAAGTCTTCAGCACTGGTATGCTGAACAGGCTCAATGCCCAGAAGTTGATTGAATTGAGAGGCAAAGTCCATGTTGGGGGGGTGGACGCACAGCGATTGGGTTCCGCAAACCGCGATGTGATGAGAGGGCCTAAATTGGTTCTCACACCGCGGGGTTCTCTCAACATTAAGATCAACACACTAATGCGCACTCGTAAAAATTGTGGCCGGGTTATCATCTCGGGCATCATAACATTAGATAGGGGAACAAATAATACAGCAGGAAGTCCATAAAACAACCAATGGCCTCCGGAAGCACCAACGAACAAACCCAATCCTTTTACAATTCCTCGTGCTTAGCCTTCTCAGCCTCGGCGGTCTCCTCGGCGGCGGCGGCCTCAGTGGTGGCCTTGGGAGGTGGGGTAACGTCGTTCTTGGCGTGTTGGGAGGCGAACTTGACGAGGTCCTCGAAAGTGCGGTCACCATCATATTGGAGGAATTCGGGGCTGCCAGCGGGCTTGAACATGAGAGTGGGGAAACCAGCGATCTTGAAGGGAGCGCTTGGGGGAAGGTCGTTTTCGGTGGCGTCCATCTTGGCACTAAGAGACAGCAACCATCAGTAAATGAAGAATATCTCGAGGCTCGAGTAGGGAAAACTCACATGGTGATCTTGTCCTTCACAGCGGAGTAGTGTTCACCGAGCTCCTCCCAAGTAGGAGCAAGGCGCTTGCAGTGACCGCACCATGGAGCGTAGAACTCAACGAAGACATCCTTGGAGTCGTCGAGGACGATCTTGTTGTATTCGGAACCAACAACAACCTTGACGACGCCGTCGTTCTCCTTGGGGACTTCGGCGGTCTTGAGCGAGGGCTCGAGGCTGCCACCGGCGAACTTGGAGACCCAGTCGTCGACGGTAGCGAAGGAAGGAGCGACACCAGACATGGGGTACTTGGTTTGACCCTCGATGTCCTGGATGACGAATCCGGGCCAGTTGTCCATCTTGAGGTTGAGGGTCTTGGCGTGGTCGGCGTACTTGATGGCGTCGATCCAGACGAAGTTGATCTTGCCTTTGTACTTGGCGGCGATGGGCTTGACGGCGTCGATGTGTTCCTGGAGCTTCTCATCATAAGGGTCGATGAAGAGGTAGGCAAGAGGAAGACCAGTCTGGGCGTAAGCTGGGTAGTTCTCGCCGGTGACCTGGTCGAGGAGAGCGACGGAGTGGTCGAGGATGAACTTCTCGAGGACCTCGGCGTTGGTGCCCTTGATGCCGGTGGTGGGGAAGTCAGCGCGACCGGCGTCGAACTTCTGGTAGACAACGATGGCCGGGGGCTCGACACCAGCGACCTTGAAGGCGTCGGCGTCGGTGGAGATACCGAAGAGGTAGTCGTCACGGTGCTTCTCAGCGACCGAGGAGAAAGCAGGAGCGGGAGCCTCAGTCTTGGAGGCGAGGTAGGCAACAACGACGACCTTGTCAGAGGTCTTGAACTCGTCGTGGTTGGCGATGGTGACGTCGCTGACGGCGGGGAGAGCTTGCCTGGAAAGGGTGGAGTAGAGGGTCAGTTACCAATCTCCTCAGGGACAGGCGCTTCGCGGCTTACTTGAGCATGTAGGCAATAATGCCATCAGCCTTTCGTGGGCCACCATACGTGGAGGATTCACCGCCCCTGAAGACCTTGAGGGTCCTGTTTAAGACGTGTTCAGTTTAGTTGCGACACGTAATGAACAATTCAAGGACAACTCACGGGTAGCCGGTGACGCCCTGAGCAGTGCAGAGGTCTGCCTGGTCAACACAGTCAACCTTGGCGATGGGAACACCCTTGTCCTTCAAAGTGGTGGCAGCCTGCTCGTATTCGGGAGCGAGGGACTTGCAGTGTCCGCACCTGGTTGCAGGAGATAATGTCAGCTAGTGTCGTCGACACGTCGCGCCGGGTTCTGGTACTGACCATGGGGCAAAGAATTCAACGAGGATGAGCGACTCCTTGTTCACGGTGCTCTCGAAGTTCTCCGAGGTGAGGTTAAGAACGTCTGAGGCAGCAGCGGCTAAGCTCTAAAAGGAACAAGCAGCAGGCGCGTCAGCAACAAGGACGCGTTCCCGGGTGGTGTGGTTGTGGAGACGTACGGCGCCGACGAGGACAGCAGATCCGACCGACGAGAAGAAACGCATTTTGGGTGCTGTTTTTTTTGAAAGGTGAAGAAGAATGAGAGAGGTGAGGAGGGAAGGAGATGGGTGAGGTGCTGGTGGACAGTCCGAGCTCGAAGGACTTTTTAAGCGCTGCTTTACTGACACGTAGACCGGCTGCGGAGTTTGAATTTGCCTCCGAGTCGCCGGTGGCTGGAACGCGAATTCACCGAGCATTTCCAGGACAGCTGAGAGGCGGCGAAACCCATCCATAGTAATTACTTCTTCTAGTACGTGGCGGGTCCACGTTATGCGCTATATCCTACAGACAAATTGCTTAAAAAACAGCCGAGACTTGCAATTACGCCGGGCGGCAAATCAAAGTCACTCGATGTCCGTCAACTTGAACTCGCTCCCACTTCGGCTCCCACTTGGGTACGATTTCTTCTTTCCGTCGAAGGGATGTGGCTCAGGGAAGTCCTCCCGCTTAGGCCACGTATGGTTGCCAGACGTCAGTGGCGGCGACGGAACTACATGACAAACACACGCGCGGATCAGCCGAGGTTGCTTACTATGCTGATCTGACGGTGGAGGCAAGGCGCGTATTACTACTTACTGCGTCTCTGAGGTGCTCGTGAGGGGAAATTCGCCGGACCCGTGTGCATTGCCCTTAAAGCGGCTGCTGCAGGGGATACCGCAGGGGGAAGCGGGGGTCCACCGGTGTTCTGTGCCCTGAGCATCGCTGCCGGCGATGGACCTGGAGGAGGACGAGGAGGCGGCGCTAGCGGTGCAGCATTTCCTGACACTGAGCGTCCACGAATTGGAGAAGGTCCCGGGGGCGGAGGCGGGGGACCGGGAGGTGGAACATGTCGAGGCGAGGGCGCTGGGGGTGTCTCGACCATGGTTTCAACGATGGCCGGTGCCTTGAGTGTACCTCCGAGTTGAGCAGGCCCTCGTGCAGGAGGGGGCGGAGGTACTGCTCTGGCAGGCGACGACGCCGACGCCCCATTCGGTTGCATGGACGCAGGACGCGGTGGAGGCGCAGGCTTGGGTTTTGTCGCCAAACTAGGTTTCCGAGGCGGAATTGTTGGAGCTGATCGAGCTGGCAAAGCTGGCGGAGCGGGTCTTCCAGGCTTGGGTGAAGGCGGGTTGCTACCATCGCTTCCATCAATGGGAGGTGTAGGCATAGGCAATGTTCTTCGCGGAGGAAGGGGAAGTCGATCATTCGGAGGCGTTTCGGCCCTCGGAGCCTGTTAAAAGCAAATATACCAAATCTGGTTAAAATGGCTTCTTTGGGCCAAAAGCCGGGCCATCACTCACCGGCATCGTCGGCCTTCGAGCTGGAGATGGAACCGAAGGAGGGGCAGGAGGAGGAGCAGCCGGCGGAGCAGGACTAGCTCTGGCAGGTGGTGGCGGTGGAGGTGGCGGAGTGGACCTTACTGGGGGACCAGGAGTGGGTCGCCCGGGCGGCGGAGGCGGAGGGGGTTGCGAAGGAGCTGCAGGAGGCGCAGGTAAAGTAGTCGATCGCGGAACTGGAGGCGGCCTTCCTAACGATGGTGGTTTTCCTACAGCAGTCATGTAAACGAATGTCCGATCCATCGCCATCCAAGACCTTCAACTGGGCGGGGGCTCACCGAGATTCGACTGTCCGGCAGGTTTGAGCTTCGGAATACCACCTGCCAATAAGCCAGCGAGCTGAGGAGGCCCAGCACCACCCATTGGAGGTCCAGAAGAGCCACCACCAGTTACTCTGCCGAGTCCAGCTGAGATGGCTCCTGCAGCGCCGCCGCCGGATTTCTTTGCTCCTAGTCAAGGGTATGGTTAGATAGGGCAGTCAGAATCTAAATCCCCCATCGACAAAAAAGGTTGAAATAACCTTACCTTCAACGGCGGGAGCACTGCGATCGTTCGTAACGGCCTTTCGTAGACCTTTGCCCTTCTGGATTTCTGCTAGAAGTTTGTTGTCCATCGTCGCAACTCTTTGGTGGGTCGACTTGCGAAGGGGTGATTAACGCCACGGACTTGGATGTAAAAGTGAAAGTCTAAAGGGAGAGTCCGTAGAGCGTATTATATACTGGGGAACTTGCGGTGTGAGATCTGGAGGCCTGCCGCAGTTTAGCAGAGCAGCGCAGATGCGGGTGGTCGGAAAGGCGATGATGCGCGCAGTCCGCACATGCCTTGTTTGGTCCAGCACACCCTTGGCGCAACTCAGTGCAAGGATACGAAAGAAGCGAAACTACATTTGCACAACACGGTAGGAAGGAGTACAAGCAATCAAGGGGGATATGCAGGAGTGTAAAAACGATGAGGGGGAATCAAGTTTGAAAATCGAGGATGAAGAATTATTTAAAGCCAAGGCAGCCATTGCTCCGCCATGCGAGACAAGAGTTGAGGATTCGTTGCGGTCGAGACCAAGCTGACAACACTTTGCACAGATGTTGTGCTGTAGGCTTGATTTGTTGGCGCACTCGTCTATCATGAGCACCGAAATGTTAGACTGGAGGAAATAGGGGGATTCAAACCTGGGTACTTACCGCTCCTTCACGCTCCACGCGGCAAGACAATAGCTCCGCCTTCTTGCAAATCTGGTCAACGATTCCAGCGACCATAGGTTTCAGCGCCGGCTCTCCATTGATCTGCTTGTTGTTTAGAGCGTGCCAGGCGATTAGGTCGTCGCGGATGAAAAGTCCAAGCTGGTGCTCGAGATCATACTGCGTTTGGAGAAGAGAAGCGTTAATATCTTGAAGCTGCCGGAGAACGCGATTTATCCATACCTCAGGTTCGGACAAGGTTCTTCCGATTGCCATTATTCCGGAGGTCATGATACCCTCGACCCCGAGCGGACCAACGAAAGCCTGGAAGTTTGGCGTGAACCGGAATGGGACGGCCTCGTTCGTGCCAAGCGCGAGCGGTGCAACGTTGGGACGGTAACCTGAGAATGCGAGGCATGAGTGATCATGTACCGTCAAGACGTTATGAAATGGATTCATACCCGGAGTGAAATCGGACATGTAGATCTGACCGGTGCTGCGAGAGATATGATAACGCGAGGGCGTTCGAGTAACACAGCACATGATGTATGACTGGAAGGTGACAGCCGCCATCTGGGTCGTGAACTGCTTCCGCAGGAGCCAGAGGTTATTGGCATCGGCCATGCTTCGAGCCATGTACTACGTATTAACAAACAATTCATCAGTCAATGACGCTTCGAGTCACCATTGACCAAACTCACAGTACTGAGGATGTTATTTGGCACCATTTTCGCCGACACGACATCGAAAAGTTCCATCCGAAGATTCATGTATTCCTGCTTGTTGGGATTCTAACCCAAAACCAATAAGTTGCATAGTTCATACACCAAAACGAGGATGCTTACCCCTTTGTGCTGAAGATCCAGGATGGCCCTAAACTTCTCTGCATGAAGAATTACGGGATCCTCTTTGTTGAGGCCGAGCTCTCTGAGGTGCTGATCGTAGATATCTTGCAAGCCCACAACAGAAGAGTCGTTCTCGAGAAGTCGGAGCTGTGGATTCAATGGGATCGCCGCAGGTAGATAGAACGAGAGGACGCGCTTCCTGGTCTCCTTTCGGCGGACGAGGACACTGCAAGACAAGATTAGTAAAGCATAGAAGAAAGAGATTTAAGTACTTACGAGTTAAAGATGCGGAAAAGTTGATGGAGCTTCTCCTCTCGTCTGCTGGTTCGGCTTGTTGGAAGTTGAACGATGAATGAGTGCTTCGTCCCATCATGACCAAGGATAGTGATCCTCCGGTAGGAAAAGCCCATCCCGAGACAAAGCTCATACTGTGAAGCAAAGCGAGCGATCTTAACGAAGTGGCTGTTCGTGTCTTTGTGCTGTGAGGAGTCATTAAGCATGTATACGTCTCACAAGCGTGCCGTTCTTACCTCCAGATACTGGCCTGGAACCTCCACCTCATCAAATTTGCTGTGCTGGAACTCCACGAGCCAATGGCTGAGGACATCGAGAGGTTGCAGTCGTGGCCGAGCTTCGAGAACCTTTTCGTACTTGTCTCTCCAGACTTGAAGCTTCCGGATATATTCACGAAGATTGGGCTTGGGGTCAATAACGTCTGCCTTGAAGAGCGCCTGGAAGTCCCAGTATCAGTACAATTCTCTGATCGGGCCTGACTGTGGATGACCGACCCGTGTTTCTGGATTCAAAGCGCTCTCTGCAAATCGGGTGACATTGTCAAGACACTGCAGAGGCAGCGGGGGTTCCTCCACTCCTTGGTTCGTTACGCTTAGCGAGTGGCACTAGAACGAGGCCTCAGTATAAGTCCACATATACGCCAAATGGAAGACCTACCTGAAGAGCTTCCATGAGAAGGGCATTGAAATAGCGAACAAGTTCTTCTTCCTGAGTAGCCTTGAACCGTTGAGCGAACTGGTCTACCATGGTTTCCATCGTAAGGGCCAAAAGAGGGAACGCGGTCTTCAAAATCGCCACAATTTCGTCCACACTTTCCCAAGCATATCGAGGTCCTCGTCCAGGCTGGTTTGGAACTCCAGGGGTTCTCCCACCGTTTCCTTCTGGAGACGTCTGGGTTGGGCTCGTCTGCTGACCGTTTGCGCCAGATGACTCTCCTGCTTTAGAACTGTCCGCTTGAGCTGCCATCGCCGCCATGTGTTTCCGCCTCAAGGGGATCATATCTTCCCGCAGTGTACGCAAATGGAAGAAAAGGGCCTAAGTAACAAGGGCGTCAGCCTTCATTCAAGGCGTTAAAAGAACCCAACTTACCTGTGGGTAAGTCTTCGCAAGATTTATCAGCATGTTCCGGGCGTGCGGGGTCTCTTTGTACGTTAAGGCAACCAGAAGTTGTGGGATCACCGTAATCCAATACCATAGGGCAAGGTCACCCTTGTAGTTGTCGAACGCCCGGGCAACCGTCGCTTGCTGGTCGTCGTTACTGAGCAGCCAGAGGACTCGGATGATCAGTGGGCGAGTCTTGGCACTCTTGTACAAACCAGCGGCTTGCAAATAGCAGCTAACAGCATTGGCGGCAAGGGACATGTCGGTTGGCGTCTCCTTGAAGAGTCGGTCATTGTAGCGGCCCCACTCTGCCCACGCTTTCGGCAGATTCAGTTCAGTTTGGACGGCCTGTCCAAAAGCGGTGTTCGCCTCCTCGTTATGTCCCAGCTTCGCGATAAACATTCCCTTGAGCGTATAAAACTCAGCTTTCTGAGCATTTGAGAAGTACATGAGGTTCGTATTGTTGATGACTTCAAGACCAGCGTGTAGCTCGGCGGCATTTTGGTAGTGACAGCGGGCTTGTTCGCGAAGCTTGAGGAAGGCCTCCGATATCTCGATGTTGGGCAATGTGTAAATTCTTGCCAATGAGGTATGACAGACATCTGGAAGCTGGTGCTTTCGCGCAACGTGAGCGAATCGATTGATGATCCAAGCCGTCTCGTGATGGCCGCGGAACCCGAACGTGGTATTTACTGGGACGTTGGGATTGGGTTGTGGGACTTGAGGAATAAGAGGGAGGTATGTGTTATTGATCGCGTTGAAAACGTGCTGGCGCCATGAGACGAGGTCGCTCCAAATGGTGATATCATCCCACAGATTGGGCAGCCGTTCCCTCCATGCTTGAAGGACCCCTTTAAGCTCCGCTGACTTTCGTTCTAGGGTCGCACCTGTTGTGCTCTGAAGTGCTGTGAAAATGGCCGAGGCTTCGTGCAATTCGACGAATTGCTGGAAATGCTGAAGAAGCGGAATGTGCGACATTGAAACGACAGAGGGTAAGGAAGCCCATTTGCGAAGAGACAGTTGCATAGCTTCGTCGCACAGCCGGATGAACTCAGTTCGATCTCCGTTGCCAGCCCCATGGGATCGCACGAGCGCGGTGTAGGCTTCAAAGACACGCCGTCGAGGGGTGGCGACATCGGAGACAGCGTTCAATGCTCTCTCGATGGTTTCCTTCTCCGTGTTCCAATCCAGATGCCTCCACGCGCTTTCCAGCAACAGGTCCGGGTTCTCCTCCGCACGAGCAAGATCGAACAGGATATCCCATTGCTGCAGCTTTTGGGCGGTAAGGACCCAATGATCTTCCCAGACACAGTATTCGGCCTCGTTGAATGGAATGTGGCCGTTCCGCGACTTGATTTGCGCGACTTCATACTGAGCTTGCGCTACGGAGAACATTCCTGCCTGCTCGAAAGACAACGCGACATTGGTGTCGTTGAACAAGCTGCGTCGCCGCCAAAGGCCATAGAACATATCATCCTCAGACAACTCCGAGTAGATTTCGGCCAGAGCGTCATATATGCCATCACGGGAGGTCTCTTCCTCACGATAGGACTCCAGCGAAGCTTGCAGAATTTCCAATGCGACATGCCATGCGTTGTATGTCTTGCCGAGATACTTCACCAAGTAGGGAGGAAGGCTCATGGGTGGAGAACAGGCGTGTATTCCCGCAAGGAACGACTGAATGACGTTGACTTTGGTGTCCACCTGCCGGAAGTGATAATCTTTGCTGAGAAGGGCAATCATGGAACGAGTAACATCCATCTGCTCCTTTCGCGAAAGGGTCGCCCAGATCGATTTGAAGACGGATATCCACAGCTGATGAGTGCATTGGGAGTTTAGCTGAAGCAGGGTCCGGACGGGCCGGAGAAGGTCCTCGATTTTTGACTTGGCTACTGTTTGGCTGAACCCCGAGGTCGGCTGATGTTGCTGTTTGAAGAGCGGAAGAAGAGGGAGGTGTCCATCCGCCGAACTGAGGAGGAGATCTAGCGCCTGCGGAATCCAATACTGATCTCCCAAGTGTTCCCAGCTGCTGGATCCGAGGACAAACTGCAATCGGGTGGAAAGCGACTTCGGGAGACTTTCGTCGAACATGTCAACGAACTTCGTTCGGAGGATTGGGTCCTTGGCACGACATCCCAGCAGGTAAATAGGCTCGAGCCGAATGGTGAGTTCCGATCGGCGGAGGCTTGGTTCGTTGTAGATATCGAAGACCATGCCCAGGAGGTCGTTCAACAGCCCGTCATCACGCATGAAGCTCGTCATACGCTGGATGAGGGAAGCTTTCTCTTTGAGATTGGGATACATGACTTCCTTCCTCTCGATGATCCATTCCCGCACCACCTCCATCAGGTACTTGCATAAGGAGGTGCTCGGCGACTTCTCGACCAATTGAACGATGTCTTTGAGCAAGGCTCCACGCTGATCTCCCAGATAGCCAACATTCGCCCTGCAAATCTCCAGGCAAGCCTTGATCGGTGGGATGTATAGGTCCAACCCAGCTGGAGGCCCTTGAGTGTACTCCCTGGTAAGGCGGGTTAAAGTCTTCATCAACGCGGCAGCGAACCCCTCTAATCTTTTTGGCTGGACGAGTACGAGAGAATGAAGGATAGCGAGAGTGCCTGACAGGTTGGTGTGAGCTTTGAGACCTTCATTGACGGTGTTCTCAACCCAAGTATACAGGGTTTTCGTCGCTTGATCTGCTGTTCCTTCATCCGCTGGAGGGAGAGCAGCCAGTAGTCGGTTCAGCACAGGCTGTAGGGTTTCATGAAGAGAGGAATCATTGCCCATCATCGGTTTCTCCAGCAACGTTTGAATGGTCGACGCGTTCGCGGCAAAGTACACGTCATCTTTATCTTTAAGAACAATGACGAGAGCTTTGGCGTTGTTGAGAGCTAGAGCGGTTGCGTTTTCTCCAAACTCCAACTAGATCGGAACGATTGGTTAGAGCCGATAGGAAGAACAGTCAATCGGTACTAACCTGCTGGAATACTTTGACGAAGAATGTAATCTTGACGGTGACCTCGGGCCATCCTTGCGGTCCCAGTAAGTAGTCGAGTATGCCCAATGCACGAGTGGCAAGAGCTCCCTTAGTTCCCGATTGGTCCAGAGGAATCGAAGTGATGAAGCGGAGGATATAGCTGACGATATTTTCCCTGAGCGATAGAGGAGTAGACCACGATCCGCTTTTGCTATCATCCTCGGAAGTATCCATGGCTTCGGCTTCGGCTTGTTGACGCCTCTCCCAAGCTAAGATCAAATCGACAACGTCGAGTGAGAGTCCGCGGGAGTCCGTGTTGTTGAGAGGGGCTTCCTTCAACCCAATCTTCGGCAACGATGTGGTCATGTGGGGAACAAGGAAGTTGCGGCAATCGTAGAAAACGTCCGGATGACCAACCACGACCTGATAAATGTGTAAGAGCGCAGAAAGGGTGTGACCTTCTTCGTGCAGGACAACTCGAGTTTGGCGAATCCACATGTCCGACGGCACGCGCTTGTTTAACACAGGAGTAAGAATGTTAAGGGCGACGCGGGTGAGATGTCGATCCTCCACATTGCGCTCCGTCTCCTTTAGTGGTCGAAGGAGCGATTGCCAGAGTCTGAGAACGAACTTCACTGGTGACTCGAATGCTTCGAAAAAGCGTGCAGTGGTCACGTAAGCGGCTTGACGCAAGAACATGTCATCCGTGGAGATGAAGTTCCAGCCACACTTGATCAGATCTTTCTTGAAATCGACGACGAGTTGTGGCGCAAATTGGATGACGGCTGAGGACATTTGCAACAACTGAATCTTTAGCCAGTCATCCGCATCCGGGAAGATGTCTCCTGGTTGAGGATTCCCTCCTCCTCCAGCCATAGGATGCCAGATTTGGCTATGAATTTTGGCCACGATTTCTCCGTCGAGAAGACCGACGTTGAACTCTTTACGGGCCAACGCAGCCTGAAGCATAGGATTGATGACCATGACGAGCAGTTGCGTCTTGTGTGCCCACGAAACCTCCGACGACCCAAATTGCTCCAAAAAGCTCATGAGGACTTCGTGCTTAAGTGCTACTGATTCGACCGCAACGACGTTCTGGTAGAGGAAGTGGGTAAAGGTTGATAGGTCCATCGGGATGCGAACAGTGTAGACAGCGACCACCTCGAAAAGTAGATCGACTTTCATAGAGTGACGGAGATATGTCGTGAATATTGAGAGGATGATCGATGGTACTTTAGTCTCCATGACGTCGGTTGATTGGCCGCTATCTTCAGTCGAACCTTGGAGCGCTTTGCGCCAAGCATCCAACAGGACCTGAAGAACTTCTGGGTACCTCTCCAGCCAGGACGGAACTGAGTTGACGAGATCGCGGCAAATAAGCAGGAGTGGAATGGAGATGTCTGGAACTTGGGATTTGAGGAGTTGAGGGACGGTGACCATAAGCTCGTCGCGGAAGTTTGGTGCAATGCCGGCAATCAGCACGTTGCGCAGGGTTTGGACATGTCGAGGGGACTGCAATTTTGCAATGAAGTACTTGACTGCTTCGTCCGCGTATCGATCCACGTACTGCCCATACACTTCAGTGAACGGAGTGGGAGCTGCGGCATGTAGATGGCTCTCCGTCTCAACCACTAAGTTGGACAGGTTCTCGAGGTACATGTTTGCGGCGGCTGGAAGGAGATGGAAAATGTTGATGAGCTTGACGAGTTTTGCGATTTCCTCATTCGTAGAGATTGGACTGAACGCGGCCTCGTGCAGCATGCTGGGTTCGGCAATAGAGCTGTAGTGCTCCAGGAGCTTGACACCAATCTCGACTTTAAAGTAATGCGTCAACAGTTCGAGTAGCCGAGCGAGTCCATCCAGCCCCGAAACTGAGATGCGTTTGGGGTCGGC
>KN823233.1:0-59918 GCA_000827465.1 Tulasnella calospora MUT 4182
AGGAACACATTTGTGAGGAGGGAAGTTTGCTGGGAGAATGAATGAATCACCAAACCTGGGCAGATCGCCGGACGCGCTCAGATACGCCTGCTCGCATGAGGGCTTCTCCAAATCCGATAACGTACAAACCACAGCTAACGACATCAAGTTGCTGTGGGCACTGGACCGTTCTCCTGTCAATTAACAACGTCTCCGAGCAGAGAGACAGGCTCACCTTTACGTTATAGGAGTCTAGATGCTCAAGCACACCCCCGTGAATTGCGGACCACAAGTATCTCATGAATTCTTTAAGGAGTTCCATCAAGGGCGCGACACTCCAAGATCCTCGTAGAGAGTTAAATGCAAGGATACAGAAGGGGCTTACATCAGGTCGAGTGTCCTGGTTGTGGACGAATTGAGAAGGAGGCTTCACAGCCATACAGTCCCGAGCAAGATGTGGATTGGTGATTGCTGCAAGGATCCAGTGGTGTTGGTGCTGGATGGGGATTAAGATAAGTCTCGATTTCCAGAATCTCTCATGGTATCGGGATATCCGTTGACTGGCTTGAGTAATTGAGGTAACTGACGCATTGCTACCAAGCGCTCGCAGCAGCGCTTCACCAAACGTAGTGGGAAGTACGAGCACGTTGGCCATTTCGGTAGGCTGGTCTTCTGTCATTTGCGCATGGGCCAGTCTACAGACGTAAAGTAAGATTAGTCCTAATCCAGAAGAACAAAGCCAATGCTATTTACGTACGCCAGTAACATGTCCATCAATCTTCCATTTAATTCCTCGCCATTTTGGAGTGAGTCGAGGTCCGATCGATAGACCTCATGTTTAAAGTCGAGGTAACCTTTGTAGCGAAGGACCACCCTGTACACAGGAAACTTCATATGATCGTCTCTACTCAACCGAAAGGCCACTTACCCCAAGGGAGGAGGCGTGCTTGCATTCTCTACCAAAATAGGAGATGACATATCCCCCCGTGCACGTTCCTCATCCTCGAATGTGTCCCCATCACAATCGCTTTCAACTTCGCCCAGCGGTCCGTCGCTGCTGTAGTCAATTACGGACGATGACATCGAGGGTAGCAAGCTTGATTTGGATCCTGAATTGCGATCGCAAGATCTGGAAGGTGACGTGGCGGCGCATCACCTTCATTTTAGATAATCTCAACAAACAAACTCAGGGCCCATCGCCCAGCTTTCCTGCCCCAACAACACTAGAGTATCACAGAATGGTCATTTTCATTTCGAAATATTCAAAAACGGGCCGGGACAACTGCGAACGAGACCATCTTCCATTGCCTCCCCCCCCTCCAAACAGTCTCATTCTCTTATGCAGTCCCCCAACACTCGCAACACCCGTGGTCGCGGATACCGCCCTGCCAACCCCCCCACAACACCATCGCGAGCCTCTCAGTCCGCTTCCGCCTTCAGCCCATATGCGGGGTCGACTTCACCGCTCACCTCCAGGAGCAGTCGGACTCCACATAACGACACTCCCGGACCTGTTCGCTTCTCAACCATGCTTGTCCGACTTCCTCTGGTAATGAACACCTCTGGAATGCTCACACAGACAACTTGGTCCCTTCCCCCCTTGGACGCGTCCGTCGCCATGCTACTCACCGCGATTGCGATGGAGGTGGACGACGATAGCCCAAGCCCAGTGTCAGCACCTCACGTGGGCCTCTATTGGGGAAGATCACCAGATAGGATCAAGTTCTTCGACTATCTTGTTACGATTATTAATAAGCTTGTGAGTAGCTCGGTGACCAGCCTGGTTAACCTGCCGAGACTAACACATGACCCCAAACTAGTGCGTCCTTTTGGGCAGCGTCACCGACAGCACCATTGTCGTCGAAGCGATCTCTTCCGACGATAATAATCACCAAATGCGATACGTCTCGCGGGTTGTTTCGGCAATGCCTGACGGACAAACGGTTGCTGACGGGATTTCGGCTCAAGTCGTTGCGCTGGCGTCTCAGGCTAGCTCGCTCAGAGGACAACGGCGCAGTCAGTATGCCAAAGATAAAGATATACTCGCCACATGGGCCAAAAATGGTCGTTTCCTTCCAGCGAAATGGGCCGAGGCACCCCTCCCTCTCCGATTCGATTACACCATCCTTAACGCAATCCGGGGCTGCCTTCGTACGCATTCCACACAGTCGCCTCCCTCCCCTTTCCTCGACCTTCAGTCAATCGAGCTTACGCTGTCTCCCCCTATTTGGGTTTCCAAGAGTAATTCCGCTTTCGGTCGGCCTTGGCTTGGCATTGACCCAGTGGATGCCGAGGTTGCTGGAGAAGGGACTTACGACGTTGACGAGGAAGACGAAGAGAACGGTGAAGAGGAAGAAGTCGAAGACTATGTGCCATTCGCTCAATACAAAGGTTTGCGCGAGGCTATCCAAGGTGTTTGGTGCACTCGGTTTGGAATTGGCCTGGAGTATGCAGATAGCGTGCGGATCATGTTATACGAAGAGCAGCGCAGCGACTGGGTTAGATATCTAGGGGCATGCTTCAAAGTCGGTCGGAAAAGGGCTCAGGAGATGGTTGACGAGCTGGACTTGTATATTCGTCAGATGTAACTAGTACCTAGGATAGCGTCTGCCTAGCGCTCGTCTGCTAAGCCAGCTGACGTCGATAGAAATGGTGAAGACGCCGAGATAATATGTTGGCGCTTGGCAATACTAGATGCGTGCCGAGTCTGAGGGGAGTACAAGGGGAGTGAGCTTACGTATACTACCTTCGTGAGGGCGGCCGATTTGCTGAGAACAGCTCATCGACACCACACGTAGATTTGACCGAGAGGAAAAAAGATCCGTTGCATCGGATCCTGGAGGGAGAGCGTCAGTCTAGTTCTCAACTGAGCTGTGTCACGGCACCAAGTGCCCATGAATTAAGCGCTTACCTCAAGTACATTGCTGGGAAAGAGAAACTAGTCGTTCTCAAATTCTTCGTGACCATCCAACACGGGCGCACCGTGATACAATGGGAGTGAGCTCAAGGATAATCGTTTGGGGGCAAGGCACGGTTGGCAAGCCCAAGGATGGCGCTCTGACGGTGACGGCAAAGCAAACCTCAATGCAAAATGAAAACTCTGAGTCGTAAATAATACCTTCCAGCAAGAATGACCGGTTTTCCGGGGGGATCCCGGGATCTGCCGTCCATCAATTCTGTTGAGAGACGGAAATAAGGCCAGCCTCTTTTCGGCTTACGTACTAACACTATTTCGGTGTGTTTTAACGGATCGATCCAGGGACAGCTTTTATTTGGGGGTTTAACCCTGATTACATTAGTCTAATTATGTCGGACGAGTATCGAAGTATCGATTTCTTCGCCTTTCCTATATCTGCCGCATCTTTTGCCGCCATGCCCAATCGGGAAAAGTCTCCTCTCGGCCGCGTAGTTTCACGTTGGGCTGAGAGGAGTGGGATTCTTTCCCCTAGAAGGCAAGCGACAGGGTAAGAAGATGTCGCTACGCTTCTTCCCCCTCGCATCGCTGTTCCTCGCCGTAGGTTCGCCAGAACCCTTGCCGTCGCCATCTTCCGCCACGCATCGCCGATCCCTCGCCTTTCATATACCGGTGCCGCTTTTTTGCCTGGGCCTCGTTCTTGGTCCTAAAAATTTACTGTGTTTGCACCTTCGGGCGGTCTCAGCTAACTGACTTGCACACGTCTGCACGAAAATAACTACCCTATCACTACCAAGCAACGATGTATGCAGCGAGCTTTTGCATCATAGCTCTCACGGGTCCAACTTTGCTCACTAAATTAATGTTGTGTTGTGATGTAAATGTCCCTTGAGATCTCCTATCCCCCTGATACACAGCCCACAAGTGAGACGTGGAGCGAGCGTTCCCAGTATCCGGTTCAAGGGACGGCGAAACGGGATTCAAGCCATTCATGCAACGGCTGGGGGGAGTATTTACGCTAAACTCACTTGCAGAACAGCGCTCAAGAAGGTTGAGAAGGATCACAGTAGAAACTAGGGGGCTAAACGAAAACATGAGGAGAATGGGTGTGATGAACGGTCAATTCTAGTGTAATAGCTTGAATTCTTTATTCAGGGTATTTTCATCCTAATTTATTTGGCTGAATCTGCTGCGCCCCGGTTCTTGCCTTTAGTTGCCCCAAATTGCTCTGGTTTGGATGGCTCGGTGACTGCTCGGTAGCGATTTTGCGCATCTGAGGCCAGATATTGATAGACGGAAGCTTGTCGATATGCATACGCCTTGACACCGCGTGTGAGACGCGTCTCGTCCTCTTGGGTAACATGGGCCGCATCGGCAGTGCTCGCCCATTCTGTCGCTCGATAGGTGAAACTTGCCCCGACACGCCTCAACTCTTCCTTCAATAACGTCATCTCCTCCCACCACCGGTCTCGCGCTGCTTGGGCATGCACCCATGCAAGGCGAACGACTGTGTTGGTTGAGCGAACTGTACAATTCTCATGCGAACGATGTACGTACCTTCATTATTCCATGAGGTAACAGTCCGTATAACCCCAGTTTCGGGTTCTTGGTAAGCACCGCCTCCTCCTACTGACTTCCAAATCCAGGGTATATCCGTTCCATCTGCAATAAATCGCCTATCAGCCGTGAACTCCCGCAGGGGCACGGCGTCCTTGTCGAGAAGCAGCTGAAGATCTCCTGCTTCTTTGTCTGGCCCTGTCTCAACCTCCAAAGACTTGAGGGCTTTCCAAGCCCGTCGATAGGCTTCCTTCTCCCGCTCGACCCCCTTTTGGGCGGAATTGATCGACCCTTCTGCCCTGCTCACTTTTTCATAACCACGAACATGCTTCTTCAGGTTGTCAACTAGGAGAGCCTTCAACCCAAGCGCGTTTCTTAGTCGACGCAAAGCATCGTGAGCTTCGGCGATCTGAATCTGGGCTTCTTTGGCAGCAAAGCTCTTCAGTTTGAACTGTTCTCGTTCCTTGGGGCTGAAGTCCGACGGTAGATACAGCCGCTGGACAGTAGGGGGCTGTCCACGGGGTAAGTCCACCTCTTGTAACATGGGAGCAACTCGGAAAAGTGTAGAGAAGTGTTGTCCAATACGGTTTCGTAGGCGTTCCTCCATAAGAAGCAATGCCCTTCTCTGACCATCTCCTCCGGGGTTGGGCTCAACTTCAACCCTCTTGACTTGGACTTGATATCTGTGAATTTGTGGTGAGCTGGGTTATTGGTAGCACAAAGAAAGTATATCGTAGCCGTTTAATGATCGTAAACTCACTGAAGGTCGGCCAGATCGATAGCATTATTAATGAACATGGCTTCGGAATGACTATTGACTGCACGTGTCCTTTGAGCCTCGTCGTCTTCAGCGTCTCGGATAGCACGAAGTATCTGAGTCTTAGTTGGTGCTGAGAGAGATCGCATCAGTAAGTTGATATTCCTTCAGTCCTTGATTTGATCGTACCTTGAACCGTAGAGGAAAGGTATTGCTCAGGGCCACGTTCTGCTGACTCTTTTCTCATGTTGTTCAAATGCTCTGGTGGTATGCTTTCTTCCATTGCTTCCAGATCCTCCTCTTTCTGTTGATACTCGCGAACGGCATCGAAATACGCAAAGTATAGGCGTTGTGCTGATAAGTGTCATAAGCAAGATCGCTTTACCCTCCCCATAGCAGAGATATCCTAATTACCTTCTTTCCTTGTCTTCGTCCAATTAAAGTGATTCATTATGTCCGTTAACGTGTCCCGTCGATGCCCGTGTCCCATCTCTCGCGTCGAATACTGGTAGCCATTCAATGTGGACCAGATGGTCTCCACCCCTTCACCTGCTGTCCGTCCAACCAGCGGAGTGTATCGAAAATGGTAGCGCGCTAAGCATTCGTCGACGTGGCCAAGGATGTGCCATGCCGGCACAAGAAATTGAATGTCTTTTGGGAAATCCTTTGCTTCGATAAGGGGCCCCCCTTCGAACTCGGTTGTGACTCGCTTTTGAAAGTGAATACCGTATTTACAGGCTACATCGTAGCTGTGTACCTGTCTCTGTTCAGGATGCTGAGCTCGCACTACCGATGCAACAGCTGGGTCAACCTCCGCAAACCTGAGGCAAACGTGCAATGTCAATTCTTTTTCCAAATCAAATAAAACGACTAGATCATGCTCACTTTTCACCTCGTTGCAGATCGGTTACTCCGTTTGGTTGGATGTGAATGTGGCGACTACAGCTCACAATTACTGAACCTCCTACAACAGTGCCGGTTCCACCACCGCTTCGGGATGGATCCCCAGCCTTAAAGTTGTGACACTTTGGCACCTGTGTTTGTTCTTAAATTTAGTATTCCTTGTATATATCATACCGTTCTTGAAAAGGCACCCGCATACCTCGGATTCAAGAACCTTCTGGCCTCTGATAGCAGCCTGATAGCCGTCGAACTCATCTTGAACCGCCCAGAATCCCCAATCGCGAGTAAAGGGTTTATCGTATTGACTCCCCTGTCCTTTATTGTTTCGGGAAAGGTGGAAATTGCCGTCAACAGCCATCATAGAGGCATATAGTAGTTTGCTGGATCAGATTCACCCAGTAAGTTGCAACTATTCAGAGATCTTGTTGGGCTCGATGGACTCACGCCATTGGATCCGAAACCCAATCATCTGGTAAGTTAACGCCCGGCCGAGGGCACGAAGGGCAACGAAGAACCAACCCTCCTTGGGGTATCTGGGACATATCGAAGTGCCCAGACCGTTTTACAACCCTCAAGGTTCTCCACTGACGCATCATCCGTGTTAAAGGATAATAGAGACTCTATAAAGTAGTCGTTCAGATTAAATGAGGAGTTGGGGCAACAAGAAAGAGAACTAATTCACCGGCAGATCAGTGCGAACGTTGTCGGTCAATCGTGAAATGACTTCATAGAAGTCCCAGATTGACTCCTTTCCACAGAGACTGTGCATTTGCCCATTTCTTAATAGATCGAATGTAGCAGCGCTTTCGGGTCGGGTGAGAGTTGAAGGAAAGAGTTGAAGGGCAAGCAGTTGAAAAGCGACGTCCGGTGCACGAGCACAACAGCAATGGTTGACCTTATAAGTAAAAATACCAGTCGTATGGATGATACGAAGCTTTGAATGTTGGTTTGCAGATCGGCTTGTGCATGGTTTACCCCGATGACCCAGGTGAATTTCCATACCAAGGTCACCAAGAGTCCGACGTTCAAAGTGCCTTCCATTCCACAGGGATATCCGATGGAACGGGTGCTGAAAATCATGCGAGCTGATGATACAAGTTTGGCAGAGAAGACTGTCGCCAAAACAGTCTTCACACTGATAGTACGAGACGGAATCAAGCTCAGTCCGGCACCGCCGACACCGCCTCTGATATGGCACTTCCTGTGAAAGCAGAATTGCGATAACCTCAGGAGTCAAAAATTCTTGGCTATGAATGGTCGATGCTTGGTTCGGTGTACGGCGGTTGAACCGAGGGGGCGCTATTGGTTCTGGTCCAAGGCCAGCCGGCAACTAACGGACGCAGTAACAACAAGAGACCATAATTAGTTTTCATTCCATGCGAATACGATCTCACTTACGGTCTCAAATGACTCTGGTTCATCAGCAGGTAAAGGCTCATCGGAGTTTTCTAAGATGCCCTGTTCCTCTTCTATACGCGCTTCATTCCGGTTTTCAGGACTTCGAGGTAAGTCAACGACAGGGGCCTGAGGAACAGTGGGGGGTAACATAGAAGGGGGGGCAATGATGGGTGGAGCGACAGTGGTGTGGCTCTCCCGGGTGTGCGAGTCATCGTCAAGGTAGATCGTTTCAGAGTGGTTGCTTGGGGGGATGTTTACCATATAGCGACTATAGGAGGGCTTTGATACGCGTTTTCCAGGCATTTTTGGGCGGTAGAAAGTCAAGCAAGGCGACGTCAGGTGAGCTTTCTTCGTAGCCCTTATGAACCAGCCGGGGTGCTGGCTGTGGCTACCCCGTGTAATTCCCGGCTACAGATACGAATTTTCTCCGAGGTGATAAAACGGGCCCATTTCGGCAATTGATCATATATATTCTCGGAAATTGATCGGCAGAAGTGTAGTGTTAGACTTGCTTATCCGAGTCTCACCCTCCGTCGGGACAAAGGAGCTAAAGGTACCATTAACCACGCGGTCAGAGAAGCGATATCTATTTAGAGATGTAAAGGGCTCGACCCAAATGATAGCTAGAAATAATGGGGGAGAAGTTGTGTGGATTAGATTTGAGAAAGTTAACGTGGAACTTTCCGACATTCACGTTGCCCGAAATCTTTCGCACAAAATGGGCTCATGCTCATGGCCACGCTCACCAATGATTATGCCTGAAGTCCTGCAGTATACCATACAAGATATAACGTCGAGTTCTTCAGCGTCGACGTTGTGTGGAAAACCTCACGCAAAGAGCCTGTGACCGCCGCCAGGTAATGAAGTCCCTGACACCTGCCACGGCAAAATTTGTACGAACAGATCCATGCTGTGCCGGGCTTTTACGCGGGTGCATTAGCGGTCTGCTCGGACCGAATTGAATCTCACCGCCCACGATGGGACGTGTGGTTGAGGTCCGTCTAGCGGAGGTAATCTCAAAGTCGTCCAGACTATGGCTGTTTACACGAGAGTACGATTCGGACCCACCCAGACTGGACGCCTTCCTCCGTCTAGTTCCGACTTCTACCTTCTGAGCTCAACAGAGATTACTCGGTTGAATATGATTGAAATCGCCCGATTCCAATAAACTACTGGAAATAGACCCGACGAAAGTAAGATTGCTCCATGGGACCTCCACAGCAGCGTTATACGAGTTTCATCAGGCTCCTCACCGCCACGAGAAACTCAGGCAGAAACCACTTAAGCACTTGTTTGAAACAAACCTGGGGCGTCCGAGTAACTTTTCGTCTGACATGGCCACCGACATAAGAGACATATATGTGAGGCTTCCACGGATATCCGGGATAAGTTGTTAGATATGCCTCTGAAGTTGTGGTGAGGGGAACTGGAGTGCTTCACGCGACGGTATGCGGCAGCGCCTGAGCCCTCCCGTAGTTCGTCAATAATGAACAAGGGTACATCAGCTATGAATAACACATTACATATAACCTGGAGCTCAGTCGAGTTACACCACCGACCGACGAGTGTCTGCGTAACGAGCTAACGGAAGGCTGTCTTTCTAAAGAAGGGCAAATAGACCTTGCCAAAGATCAAGAACCTTTACGTGCTTGACGGCCCGGTCATGAATAGAAACTTCCGGCGGTATCATCCAATAAAATGGTGGTTTCGTGCAAGTACGGTGTCACGCACAGATGCTGGACTAGCAAGCAGGTGGTAGGCGTTTGGTCACGTGGCGGAGATAGCGGTGGAGGCCACCTCGGGGTTGGCTCGGTCACCTTGTCACACGTGGTTGAAACAGCGAATCGGGCTCGATATTCTACAGAGAGTAGCACATATCTAGTACATTCATATCCAATAAAAGAAGACCCATCATGGAAGCAGAGCAGTACCAATAGCGGTCAACACCGCACCAACTCCGATCAGAACGTAGCCCCAGACGTGCGTCCAGTTGATCTTCAAGGCGACGGGGCCGATGTTAACCACCGATTGTCTGTGGTTTAGTAGTGTTGTGAGCATCAGATAACTGATTGCGGTGCTTGCGTGTAAAACTTACGTGACAGCGTCGACGCTCTTTTGCAGTTCTGGGTATGTTCCGGTAATCGCGCTTACTGGAGCGACTGCCTTCACCGCGGACTATATAAGGAGATTGCATCAGTCTCGTGTCTTTTAATTCTGTTTAAAGAAAAATGACGTACAATGGCCAAATCTGCCAACGCGTACTGCGCTGTGGCGGGGTCGGCTCCTCCGCCGACGACGTCCCAAGGTTGATCGGCGACTTGCAGAAGCTGAGTGTTCACATTATCAATCGTCACCTGGACCCTCGATAGGAGACTGGAGACGAGGGCGGTGTCGACTTGCTGAGTTGAGTTGCCTCCGAAGGGAACGACCTCTGAGTGCGGGGTCAGTGGGGGTAACAGAACGCAGAGGAGTTGAGAACGTACTTCGAATCTGCTGAGTGACTGCATCGACCTGGGTTTGACCGTTGGCGAGGATGGCTGGGATGGTCAAGGCAGCGCGAGGAAGGAGCTCGGGAGCGGGAGCGAGGTCGCCATGGACAGGGGAGGCTACAGCGAGGAAGCCGGACAGGAGAACGGTAGCGATGGAAGAGACAATAGAGAAACGCATTTTGGAAATCGACTGGATGATTGGAGCTGTGGATGAGCTGTGAAAAAGGGTTGTTGGTGTTGGATAGGTTGAACAGATGATAGTCTCCTTTTTATGCTGTAGCGCTGACCTTGTGGTGCCCATAATATCCGTAAGAGCTTGAGAAAAGTTTGACTGACTTGAAAAGCGGCTCAGGAGCGCAATTCTTGTTTCGCACCACCATAGGTCCAGAATGCTTCGGGCCGGGATTGAGTACAACCACATCCGAAAAAACTTTCCTGAGCAGGAAAACGGCCCAGAGCTCCAAAGCATTAGCGGGGCAGTGTCGGTAGCTTAGATTAGAGGAGCTCGCATCAAGGTTTCAGACGATGCTGCTGGCTAAATGCAGAGCGGCGCTCTGGTAAGAAATTGGTCGTCGTTCCGGTGAGCAAACAAACGCCGCACCGCCGCAGAGCAACTTGCCATTCCGGTGCCGAGGTCAAACTCTCGATGTTCGTCCGACCATTCAGAAAACGGAATTTAACCTCTATTTAGAGACTGTACCCGGGATTCTCTCTCCGAATCGGAGTTCTTAGCCTCCGAACGGGGAGCTGCGACTTCTAGTGGTTACTTAGCTTAGTCCACGGCTGGTTGTCATGCCACAAGTGAAGTTGCACCTGCACCGACAACACGGAGAGTTTGAGGAAACCAATTATTCAACCGAATCCCACCTTCGCCTCTAAGAATAGACTTGGCCTACATACGAGCGCCGTTGCGTCATCATCTTTTTCCGGGTTCCTCCGTGTTCGACCCTGTCCCCGACCCCCGAAGGAGAGGTCCACGTTCCTTCTTCTGAGATGCTCCGATCCGAAAGGAGCCGGTCCGGAGCGATCGCACGAGCGTCGACTGATCTGCCGCAGTCGCGCGACTTTTCGGCAAAACCGAGGGACCTTGTCCAGGGTCTCGGTTCGGGAACGGAATTTGAATAGGACTCGACTTGTCCGCGCGTCGCATGCTTCACATTGGAGAGAGTTTTGAATTCAGCCATTCTCCGACTGAATCGTAGCCGGCATCCTTTCTCGAAGCGAGTCTCGGTCGCTGGGCAAGCAGGGCCCGAGGACCTCTGGTCTTGGAAGGCTGCAACCTTGTTTGGCCTGACACCCTGCCTCTTTCCTATCTCAACTGAAGACTGAATCCATACTCGTTTGAGGTACGAAGTAACAAGGATGTGTGCGTAAGCTTATCCAATTACTCACTTAAGGAACGCAACATCGGAACTCGAAAACAGTGCCTGATAACAAATAACGACGTTTGTCGGCTCCTCCGTCACCCTTGGTTCCCATCCTCGACTGACCACAGATTTGCCAAATGGCACGTCGACTGTATTGAGCCAACCCACAACCCACCGTACTCTTCCCAAAATGGTTCGGAGCTCGCACCCCAGAGTAGGCCCTTCGCTTCGGTCGGATTCCGGAAACTGTTCCCACCTCGAGAAGCGGACTGCCTGTCTCTCAGACAGCAAACGGAAACGGTAAAAATAAAGCATCTCAAAAGGAATAAGGAATATACATAACGGGTAATACGACTTTGACCAAACATGTGCTCTCCATTCCGGTTCTCAATGCGCGCAAGTGGCCGTTTAGGTCGGACTGCCCATTCGGGAAACCAACATGCCTGATACGGTGAGAGAAGGGTTCATCCCTATTCAGTCTACTTCGAGGACGCTGAAGGGAAACTTGAACTCCGACTTGGCAGGAGTTCCTCCGGGTTCCCAAAAATATAAAGCCCCTGCACCGCTGATTCTCCGGGTTCGCACGCACACCAGGCATCGCTGGCTCCGGTTTCCTCTTTTGGATGACCGAGGACCTTGGCCGACGTGTGATCAGTAAACTTTAATTCATCGACTCGAGAAAGCCTGTTGAATCGATACAATCGACTACGCAGCCCGTATGGGTGAAGTACCAGACGACTCGGCGCGATTGGTGTGGCGGGTATCTTCAGGAAACTATGGGCCATTGATCTCAGCCGACCTCATCGGCAATGTCGACAATTAGGCCATCTCACCTCACTTGTAGACAATTTGCGCTTTCGGGATCACTCCTTTGGCCTCAAGGCAAGCCGGATCGCGGACACTTCGCGGACCCGAAGGAGTGTAAGCCGAAAGTGGTCCGTCCATTTTCCGGTGCCTGCGAGATTCAGTACAGTCTGAACCTTATTCCTTGACAATGGGGTTTCCCTTCCTGTCTAACGACAGCACTGATACGCGAAGGAGTTGAACTCAAATCGCAGCTAGTGGTACTCAACGTCTCGCTTGTGGTGGCAAAGTTTAAAAGGACATCGCCTAGAGGTTTTGACTGCTCAGCATCCAAGCTTCACCTCTCCAGTCAAGACCAACTTGAAGCACTCCTTCTGTACCTCCCTCTCACTCCCAACCGTCCACCGCCATGCGTTTCTTCAAAGCCATCATTCCTGTGGTCGCTGCGCTTTCCGCCACTTTCACGTCGGTTGTCGCCAAACCAGTCCATGCTCCGAGCTCGGGCGAGCTGGAGGTCCGTGCAACCAACCTAACCTACCCCGACATCCTCGCCTCAGCACAGTCCAGGGTTGCAACCCTCACTCCTCAGATCCAAAGTAAGTCCATCCTTAACTTTCCTAATTCGTGAGACAGCACTGACGAACGCGCCTCGACAGAACTCATCCCCTTCGGCAACGACACCACTCAGATCGACGTCGCTGCGGTTCAAAACGTCTTGCAGCAAGTCAACTCGGTGGTCGTGACCGCGACTTCTCAAGTCAAGTTGCTCGTTGGTCAGCCAGACGATCAAATTCGTGGCGGAAAAGATGACAACACGTTGTACTACGCGACCCAGGACTTTGTGATAGTACGGCGTTTGGGTCTTCGATGAGCGTACGACATGAATACTGAGCTTGGGATTTGAAACAGTCTATCGGTAAAACAATTGCACCAGCCGCGGCTGTTGGGGAGAAGGTTCCGGAGATTCAGAGCAGCCTGGGGACGATCAAGTAAGTCCTTTTTATTTCGTCGGCATTCTCCGTCGTTATCGCTGCTCACACTTGCGTTCGCAGTCAATCTCTTACCAATTTCAACAACACTGTTGCGGCGTGCTTCATTTGGATCTGGGTTCTCGGTCTCGGTCTGATCGGCTTGGGTGCTGTCCTGACGGCGTGGGGTGAACAGCTCCTTAAATAAATGTTCGCGTGTACTTGTTTCCCCCTTCGTTACCTTGTTTCTTTGTAACCATAGCATGAAATCGATTTCATTCCTCGTATATGATAGTCATCTCGTCCGATCGGAAGAGTTGGGCCCGTCTGCAGGTTTAGACTCTGCTTACTGAGCAGGTTTCCGACAGAAATGAAATCATCCTATAGGTTGTATTGGTTTCATATAGCATTTGGCATCGTTTTCAGTACCATCCACATACTGAATACCAACAACGTAGAACCCATAGCACGAAAGGAGGAGCTATTTTTATATACTGGTTTAGTTATCGACATACGAGTGCTGCGTGCCATCGCTGCCGTCGTGCTGTCGCTGCAATCGTCGACTGCGACCGGCGACGCGATTGCAACGGTTCTGACCCTGGCACTGTTGCCTAGCTCGCGTCGTGCGATGCGATGGGACGACGGTGATGGCGCAGACCCTTACGTCCTTGGTGAACTCCATTCCTGGCGTTTCATCAGAGACGCCGCGTTAGTCAACACACCTTCCGATCGGAAGGGGGGCTTCTCCGAAGGGGTTTTTCAATAGAATAAGCCGGAAATGGCAGCCATTGAATGGTCCAGAAACGTACCTCTAAACGATAATGCAGGACCCTAAGCCGCCGGGATGATTGTTGCCTCCTTTTTCCTCATCATTGATGGGAAGCTCCTCCGACTTTGTAAAAGTATAAGCTGAAGGAGCGGAGGAGAGAGTACAGTCGGTGTTTATTACAACTTTAGAGAGAATTGCGAAAGTGTCGGAAGATATCAGAGGGAAGTTGAACGGACCTGTTGATGCTGACGCATTCCTGGACACTCATCCACTAAATACCCAAAGTCCGGTCTCGGTCGAAGACTCGGTACTGCCTCATCGATGAAAAAAAGCCACATAGATACTTTCCCAATCTGCTTGGGGAATTCGGGCAGATGGGAAACATGCCATGACTGAGTTCGCCGACTTGAAAAGAGGCATCCATCAAGCGACCGGAAACGGTGCTCTGTACTGGCGGGTGCGGAAAGGGAGGCTCGAACTAAGGACACAATGACTTTTTCGGAAGGATTCGCTGGCTATCGTGTGGGCGCGCGGGGACGCGACCTAGCAGTCGATGTCAGGATCCATTGCGAAGACGACTGATGCGCAGATGCGGTCGTCGACGATGGCGCCGGTGAAGGCTACGCTCAAATAACTTTATTTTTGATCGGGTCTTGTATTCCTTTTAATTACATGCGATACGAAATGTTTCTTTTTATGAGCATACATGTATCCCCCAATCGTTGTGCCTTTCCCCAATGCCATCGTCGATGGCTGCGGTCTGCGCGTCGGTCGTCTTCGTGATAGACCCTGAGGTCGACCGCCAGGTCACCCCCGCGCACGCCACACGATGACCAGCACCCCTACCCTTGTAGATATCCCAACTTTGGAACCCCACCCAATCGGACACCGCTGAAAAAGCAGGGCTCACCGATTGGAAGGGGCTCCAAGGGGGGTTTCTCTGAGGGGGAATTCCAAATAGCATCACCCGTTGTATGGGTGGACATAAGGGAGACCAAGATTGAAGAAATAAGAGGCATGCAGCAGTCCCCTTCTGTCCTAAGCATAATGAGCGCTATGGATCCAAGTATTCGTTTCCAATTACCAAAGCTCTTTACTTTCGTGATGGTCCAGTTCATTTGGATCTTGTTATTGAACCTAACCACTACCACCTACGATGACGACCAAAAGCAACTCTAAGACCTAGAGGGAAATCAATAGGCAATCCCTTCAAGGAAAACTTAATCTGAAGCCCACGGACCTATCCAGTTCTTTAGTCAATAAGGCTGTAGGTATCGTATCGAAGGAGTATGTTTGCCTTGATCTTAGCAGTGGGGGTAACTTTGCAGTCAGGTCAGTGTCAAACTGAGGGAACTGTAAACGTCGAACGAATGGCTGTGGAATACGACCACCGCATGGCGCATAAGCTGGGAGAATTCACCGTGAAGTTTCAAACATAATATCTGGTCCCTCTTTCTAGCCGACGTAGGAATGCGCGTTAGGCGTATTTGGGGTCGCGCGACGTGCGTGGAGGGAAACAACAAATAATTTTTACACAGCTTAAGGAGAGATAGATGAGGCTATTTTAGTAAAGGTTGCAGAAGCCACGAGGAGCCACGGCCCCCAGATGTCGCAGAGCCAAGGGAAGAAGATGCAAAGCCAACCACGCAGGGGCAAAATGCATGACCTGCCGCAAGACATTGAGGGTTAATAACTGTATACGTGGTATGACGCGTAAATACCACTGACTGGACCCCATCAATGCTCTGTCGGATCTCAGGGTACGCCGCAGCTACGCTTTGAGGGGCATTTACCGATACCGCAACCGCCTAGGATTAGGCATGAAACTGTAAATATTCGGTACTCGGCGATACTTCGGGTCGCACCTACCGTAACAAAGTCGGTTGAGATATACTGGATGTCGCTCTGCGTTAGACCTCCAGAGATCTGATCGAATGGTAGCTTTCCAATTTGGTTGATTTGAGCCCCTGTGTTGTTGATCACTCCCTGTACCTGCGTCAGCACAGAGGTGACATAGGACGGCTCAGCCTTTAGAGTCGAGTTGAATACAATGACGCCTGACAGTAGTAATCCGTAAGATAGTCGACCGGGCCGTTTGTGGGCGATGTACACTCACGGTTAAGCTGCTGGGTCAACGAGGTGACTTGTGCGGTGGCATTCTTGAAGATAGCAGGCAAAGTGAGGCTGCTGGCACGAGCGTCGAACTCGGAGGCAGCGACGAACGAGCTAAGGACAGCGAGGAGAGCGACAATTTGAACTCGAGTGTATGACGAGAGCATGGTGATGAAAGGGTCTGAGTGATGAGGAGGGAGATGGTTGATATAGTTTTCCGCCTGGAATCTGCCTCTCTTTATAGCCGGTCGTTGACAAGGATTACTGTTATACTGATACGCAATTCGTACTGAGTTGACCGAAACAGGGATTGTGCCGTGGCTGCGTATGACAAGGTTAAGATGAGGTTGCCGTGAGACCTAGGATCCGCGCAGGTTAGGAAAAATGATTGGCTGGTGATGTCTAATAAGGTTCAAAGTACCATTTCAGCTGTTTGATGTAAAGAGAAGAGAGCATAAGTGCGGAAAATGGGGTTCCGAAAGGGGTGTACCAAGGATCGTCAGGTTCGGGCAATCCTCGGACGGGCCGTGCTTTGGCCGAGTTGTACGGAGATCCATCTTCTGTCCATTCTCCCGTACGCATTGGGTAAAATTTTAGACCCGGTCTCCGATGCTCTCGGATCATTTCCCCGTTCAGGCTCTACATAGTCAAGTGTTCGAGCCCCGAGAGGAATCTGGGGAATGCCTCCACTCAGTACGGACCTCCATTGTGCTACTTGATTCGAGGGATTGCATAAATCTGTAAACTACAGCATAGGGGCCAGTACAAAAATTATCCGGGTCGAGGGCTCAGGTACAATGGGCGCGATCCACCTGGGGTGCGATCAATCGGCTGTTCGTCGGAGAGCTCAGTTCGGAGAGCGACGTGTAATAAGGAGAGACCCGACGCATCGCAATTCTAAACTGAACTGTGAAGTTGGCCTCAAGCCAACTAAAATGGGGAGTTGACGATCTTGGGTGATTTGAATCAACTACTAGTAGAAGGTGTTCTCGGACTGATTGGGATTTGAGAGGTGCTCCGAGGAATAAACTCTTAATCATCCAGAAAAAATACCGTAAAATAACCTGATAAGATGAATGGCTAAGAATAGAGACTTTGAGGAGGTAAAAGAATCCGACGCACCCGGTGGCCCGGTGGTTAGCGGGGAAGGCAATAGTATTCCCTGTATGTGTGGTTGTCTGACACAAGCCCCAACCTCTATCTGAACTCAAAATAAACATCCGCCGCATGTCCCAGTGTCCAATTGGGACACGGCCAGCTGGGAGTACGTCGGGGAGGTCGATTCGGCTGGAGTGCCCGAGTGTCTGAAGGTCAAAGCTTCGCATTCTTCCCGATCGGTGGTGTTCGGGGACAGACTTGCGTTCAAAGTTACCAAAGTCGTGGAGCTATCTAAAATGATGAGCTTGGAGAGGGGAGTAGGAAGACAGAATGTGAATGCAGCTTCCGCGACACTCGCAGCAGGTTTGTGTGGGACGGGGTGTCGATCACGTGCCGATTCCTGGCCACGGTCCTAACGCCATCGAGGTTCTCGGGACTCCGCAGACCAGAGAATTCGAATGCAGTCTGAAGAGAAATAATGATAGGGGTGTGAAGGTTGGAGTCGAGGTGAGGGTTGAATTAGCTCATTGTGACAAGGTCATGTCCCCATTGGGTTTCGTGGTCGGTGAAGCGTTTGTAAGGGGAACTGGCGTCCATCACGCGACAGTGTGCGACAGAGCCTGACCTCTCCCGTAGATCGTCGATACTGAAGAATAGTACACTATTTATGAGCCAGGCATTACATATGGCCTGGCACGTACTCGATTTACATCAGTGTCGGACGAGTGTCTTTGGCAGCGTGCTACCATAGGCTGGATCCCCAAAGACACTGTGAAGCACGAGACCGGAAAACTTCTACGGGTTCCCCTGAAAAGAACTCCTTTTCCCAGTGAGCCTGGATGAATAAATTCCGGGACTTGGGTCATGGACGAGTTGCGCCCGGAAATGTGTTGCAAAATCGAGTAAAAAAAACTCCGGTTTCCGGGGTCACTTGAGGTTTTGTCCAGGATGTCGGTATATTTTTCTACGGGCCTCGGAGTAAAAGTTTTCCGGTTTGGAGCTTCACAGTGAGAACCCCGGGTATGCCCGTCCAAAGATCAAAAACCCTGAGATCATTGACGGTCTGCCCATCAATGCGAACTTTCAGCTGTATCATCGTATAACGTAGTGGTGTCGTGCAAGACAGGGTCAGGCACAGGTGCTGGATGGCATGCAGTGGAAGGCTTCGGTCACGTGGCGGAGATCGCGATGGAAGCCGCCCCGGGGTTGGTTTGGTCACCCCGTCACGCATTGTTGAAACAGTGAATCGGGCTCGATATTGTACAGAGAGTAGCATACATGTAGTACATTCAGATCCAAACTAAAAGAAGATCCATCAAAGCAGAGCAGTGCCAATAGCCGTGCACACCGCACCGACTCCGATCAGAACGTAGCCCCAGACGTGCGTCCAGTTGATCTTCAAGGCGACGGGCCCGATGTTAACTACCGATTGCCTGTATTTCAGTTGTATTGTGAGCACCAGATAACTGATCGCGGTGCTTGCGTGTGGGAACTTACGTGACAGCGTCGACGCTCTTTTGCAACTCTGGGTATGTTTCGGTAATCGCGCTCACGGGAGCGACTGCCTTAACTGCAGACTAAGCCAAGAGTATTAGTATCGCACTTTTTGGTGTCGGTGAAAATGAAATGACGTACGATGGCCAAATCCGCCAACGCGTACTGCGCTGTGGCGGGGTCGGCTCCTCCGCCGACGACATCCCAAGGTTGATCGGCGACTTGCAGAAGCTGAGTGTTCACATTATCGATCGTCACCTGGACCCTCGATAGGAGACTGGAGACGAGGGCGGTGTCGACCTGCTGGGTTGTGTTGCCTCCGAAGGGAACGACCTCTGAAGCGGAGGACGTGCGGTGTCAGTGGGGGGAACAAAACGGAGAGGAGTTGAGAACGTACTTCGAATCTGCTGAGTGACTGAATCGACTTGGGTTTGGCCGTTCGCGAGGATGGCTGGGATGGTCAAGGCGGCCCGAGGAAGGAGCTCAGGAGCGGGAGCGGGAGCGAGGTCGACATGCACAGGGGAGGCCACAGCGAAGAAGCCGGACAGGAGAACAGTAGCGATGGAAGATACAATAGAAAAACGCATTTTGGAAGTAGACTGAAGAACTGGAGTTGTGGGTGAGCTGCGAAGAGGATGGTTGGTGTTGGATGGGTTGACCAGACGATAGTCTCCTTTTTATGCTGTCTCTGATTTTGTGGCGCCCATAATATCCGTAAGAGCCTGAAGAAGGTTTTAATGACTTGAAAAGCGGCTCAGGAGCGCAATTCCAGTTTCGCACCACCATAGGTTCAGACCGCTTCGGGCCGGGGTTGAGTACGACTGCCATCGGCAGAAACTTTGCTAAACAGGAAAAAGGCCCAAAGCTACATCGCAGCCAAGGCATTAGCGGGGCAGTGTCGGTAGTCTACATTGAATGGGCTGGAATCAAGGTTTCAGACGATGTTGCTGGCTGAATGCAGAGGGGCGCTCGGGTGAGAAATTGGTCGTCGTTCCTGTGAGCAAACAAACGCCGCACCGCCGCTGAGCAAGCTTGTCATTCCGGAGCCGAGACCAAACTTTCGATGTTCGCCCGGCCATTCAGAAAACAGAAGTTAACCTCTATTCACCTCTATTTAGAGACTGTAACTGAGATTTTCTGTCCGAATCGGAGTTCTTAGCCTCCGAACTGGGAGCTTCAACTTCGCACTGCTTACGTAGTCCACCGGTTGTCCAGAATGGCCCAAGTGAAGTTGCACATGCACCGACAACACGGAGAGTTTGAGAAAACCTTATATTCAACCGAATCCCACCATCGCCTCTATGAATAGACTTGGCCTACATACGAGCGCCGTCGCGTCATCGTCTTTCTCCGGGTTCCTCCGCGTGCGACCCTTGTCCCTGAGCCCCCGACGGAGAGGTCCACGTCCTTCTTCTGAGATGCTCCGATCCGAAAGGAGCCGGTCCGGAGCGATCACACGAGCGTCGACTGATCTGCCGCAGTCGCGCGACTTTTCGGCAAAACCGAGGCCTTGTCTAGGGTCTCGGTTCGGGAACGGGATTTGAATAGACTCGACTCGTCCGCGCGTCGCATGCTTCACATTAGGAGAGTTTTGAATTCAGCCAATCTCCGACTGAATCGTAGCCGGCATCCTTTCTCGAAGCGAGTCTCGGTCGCTGGGCAAGCAGGGCCCGAGGACCTCGGGTCTTGGAAGGCTGCAACCTTGTTTGGCCTGACCCCCTCCTCTTTCCTGCCTCAACTGAAGACTGAATACACGCTCGTTCGAGGTATGAAGTAACAAAGATGTGCGCTTCAGCCTATCCAATTATCCACCTGAGGAATGCAACATCGGAACTAGAAAACCGTACCAGAGAACAAATCAACACGCTCGCTGGCTGCTCCGCCAGGACCGTCACCCTTAGTTTCCCATTCTCAAATAACCACAGATTTGCCAAATAGCACGTCAACTGTATTGAGCCAACCCATAAGCCACCGTACTCTACCCAAAATTGATCGTAGCTCGCACCCCAGATGAGGCCCTTCGCTTCGGTCGGATTCCGGAAACTATTCCCACCTAGAGAAGCGGACCGCCTGTCTCTCAGACAGCAAACGGAAACGGTAAAAATGAAGCAGCTCAAAAGGAATGAGAAATATACATTCCGGGTAATACGACTCTGACCAAACATGTGCTCCCCATTCCGGTTCTCAATGCGCGCAAGTGGCCGTTTAGGTCGGACTACCCTTTTGGGAAACCAAGATGCCTGATACGGTGAGAGAAGGGTTCATCCTTATTCAGTCTACTTCGAGGACGCTTAAGGGAAACTTGACCTCCGACTTGGCAGGAGTTCCTCGGGGTTCCCAAAATACGAAGCCCCTCCACCGCTGAATCCTGATTCTCCGAGTTCGCACGCACACCAGGCATCGCCCCGGTTTCCTCTTTTAGGCGACCGACGACCTTGGCCGACGTGTGATCAGGAAACTTTAATTCATTGACTCGAGAAAGCCAGTTGAATTGATACAATCGACTACGCAGCCCGTATGGGTGAAGTACCAGACGACTCGGCGCGATCGGTGTGGCGGGTATCTTCAGGAAACTATGGGCCACTGATCTCAGTCGACCTCATCGGCAATGTCGACAATTAGGTCATCTCACCTCACTTGTAGCCAATTTTGCGCTTTCGGAATCACTCCTTTGGCCTCAAGGCAACCCGGATCGCGGACACTTCGCGGACCCGAAGGAATGGAAGCCGAAAGTGGTCCGTCCATTTTCCGGTGCCTGCGAGATTCAGTACAGTCTGAACCTTATTCCTTGACAATGGGGTTTCCCTTCCTGTCTAACGACAGCACCTGTACGCAAAGGAGTTGAACTCAAATCGCAGCTAGTGGTACTCAACGTCTCGCTTGTGGTGGCAAAGTTTAAAAGGACATCGCCTAGAGGTTTTGACTGCTCAGCATCCAAGCTTCACCTCTCCAGTCAAGACCAACTTGAAGCACTCCTTCTGTACCTCCCTCTCACTCCCAACCGTCCACCGCCATGCGTTTCTTCAAAGCCATCATTCCTGTGGTCGCTGCGCTTTCCGCCACTTTCACGTCGGTTGTCGCCAAACCAGTCCATGCTCCGAGCTCGGGCGAGCTGGAGGTCCGTGCAACCAACCTAACCTACCCCGACATCCTCGCCTCAGCACAGTCCAGGGTTGCAACCCTCACTCCTCAGATCCAAAGTAAGTCCATCCTTAACTTTCCTAATTCGTGAGACAGCACTGACGAACGCGCCTCGACAGAACTCATCCCCTTCGGCAACGACACCACTCAGATCGACGTCGCTGCGGTTCAAAACGTCTTGCAGCAAGTCAACTCGGTGGTCGTGACCGCGACTTCTCAAGTCAAGTTACTCGTTGGTCAGCCAGACGATCAAATTCGTGGCGGAAAAGATGACAACACGTTGTACTACGCGACCCAGGACTTTGTGATTGTACGCGCGTTTGGGTCTTCGATGAGCGTACAACATGAATGCTGAGCTTGAATTTGAAACAGTCTATCGGTAAAACAATTGCACCAGCCGCGGCTGTTGGGGAGAAGATTCCGGAGATTCAGAGCAGCCTGGGGACGATCAAGTAAGTCCTTTTTATTTCGTCGGCATTCTCCGTCGTTCTCGCTGCTCACACTTGCGTTCGCAGTCAATCTCTCACCAATTTCAACAACACTGTTGCGGCGTGCTTCATTTGGATCTGGGTTCTCGGTCTCGGTCTCATCGGCTTGGGTGCTGTCCTGACGAAGTGGGGTGAACATCTCGTTAATACGCCATGAATTTTCTCGTGCATTTCTTTCCTCTTCGCTCCCTTGTTTCATTGTAACCATAGCAATGAATCGATTTCATTCCTCGTATCTGATAGTCAATCTCGTCCGATCGGAAAGGTTGGATCCACTTGCGGGTTTAGACTTTGCTTACTCAGCAGGTTTCCGACAGAAATATGATTATCTTATAGGGGCGAAGTTTCCATCAGAGGTCGCCGTTGTTTCCATTCCCTGAAATCGAAAGATTAAAGTTGCTGGGAACAAGGGTCGCACGTCTGCTGCTTGTATGTCGCCAAGATATTTACGCAAATGGATACTTTATTCGTGTTCTTTGTCACAGTTCTAGCTATTTCCTCCTATCGACAGATTCTCCTTTTTCCGGTTCACTTCTTTCAATCCCGTCAGGAAAACGACGAAGAATCATTCGATTGTACTTCCCTTTGTGATACGATTCGCCTTCACCGGCGGCGGGTCAAGTTAATGACATATCTCCCTCTCATAGTATTCAGAGCACATATCTTGAATGAACTCAGTTATGCACGGTCGGCTACTCGGTTCGTTGTCTAATCAATACCGAGGACGAACTGGAACTTGATATTCCGCCAGCTGGGGGTGGACTCCATCAGTCATTTTCGCAACAGAATTAGCATTTGTGGCACCATCGAAGGCACTTCGCCGTTGAAAATCGACCTGGCGCTTGCTCAGGTACGGCCCGTATATGTAATCAGCTTCGGTAATCGGGGCAAGCAGGATCCTGGCGAGAATGATATCCCAGGCGAAGTTGCCGGGTCCAGTTTCGTTTGAACCTCAGAAGAAACCAGTGGTTCCAGACCCTCAAGTAGACACTCGGAGCACTCCCGTTGCGCTGCGTCTCCTAAGGCGAATTTCGGTCTTTTCGTCCTGTCCTAGAGAATGACGATCCCTAGCTCCACAACTCTGACCGGAGCAAGAGCAACAGTGCCCCAAGTCACACAAAGAGTGATTACAACCATCGCTCCCCCGTAACACTTAAATTTGCCGAAGCAACATAGGGTAGGCATATCGCCGGCAGTCTAGGCGATACGGTACAACTGCCGTAAATGGCAGTGGATTACGAGTGTCAAGTGGTAAGAAGTTATTGCCCAAAGCATTATTGTGAAGTATCGTACTGCAGAGAGCGCAGGTCAGTTATTGAAATCTCAAGAAACTGGGAAATGGCAGCCATTGAATGACCCAGTAACTCACCGCTAAACGATAATGCAGTGGCCGCTGCTTCCGCCTCCTTTTTACTCATCATTGATGAGAACCTCCTCCGACTTTGTAGAAGTGAAAGCCGGAGGAGTTGAGGGGAGAGTAATGTAGGGGTCCATCACAAATTTAGAGAGAATTGCGAAAGTATCGGAAGACATGAGAGGGAGGTTGAACGGGCATGTTGATGGTGACGCACTCCTAGACGCTCATCCACTTAAATACCAACAAGCCGGTCTCATTGGCTTCGTTTGAATCAGTTTAAGCGACTAGGTACTGCCTTATCGATAAAAAAAGCCACATAGATGCTTTCGCAATCTGCTTCGGGATTTCGGGCAGATGGGAAAAATGCTAAGACTGAGTTCGCCGACTCCCAAGGAGGCTCCTATCAAGCCACCGTAAATGGTGCTCGATACTGGCAGGTGCAGAAAGGGAGGCCCGAACAAGGGACAGAGTGACTTTTTCGGAAGCGTTCTCCTATGCCCGAATTCCCCGAGTGGAATAAGAGAGTGTATGTGGCTCCTAAATCTAACCGCGAGGTGAGTATTTGTGCCTAGGTGGGTGGGTATCATCATAAGCATCCCGCCTACGGCCCTCCACCGGAAGTCCGAAGTCAAGCACCATGCGCCGCACGGGCTGCCTTTCCACCCGACGCTTTTTGATTCGTCGGCATTCTCCGTCGTTCTCGCTGCTCGCAATTGCGTTCGCAGCCAATCGCTCACCAATTTCAACAATACTGTTGCGGCATGCTTCATTTGGATCTGGGTTCTCGCTAGCGGTCTGATCGCCCTGGGTGCTGTTCTGACGAAGTGGGGTGAACAGCTCGTTAATACGCTATAAATGTTCGCATGCACTCGTTTCCTCTTCGCAATCTTGTTTGATTGTAACAATAGCATGGACTCGATTATATCCCTCGTATTTGGCAGTATACTTTGTCGGGGCTGACTTTGAGCCCTTGCGGGTGTTGGTGCCGGCACTGAGCTCTACTTCAAATCTCACCGGCAGGTTTCCGACACCAGTGATATGGTATCATTGGGGCCCAAGCTCCCGGCAGAGGTTTGCCATTGTTTCCTATCCCTTCATATTGAAAAATTCACTAGATAGAGTTGCCTGAACAAGGGTGGCGGACGCCTGCCCTCTCCACGAAGCCAAAATATCCATACCCATACCGTGTTTTATTCGTGTTCGCTGTTACAGTTCTACCTATTTCGTCTTTTCTAAAAGGTTCCTCACATTTCTTCAGTGCATCTCCATCAGTCAGTGGGAAAAAAGGACGTCGAATCATTCGATTGTGCTTCCCTGAAGTGACGAAATTCGCCTTAACTAGCGGGTTATCAAGTAAATGCAATGATCCCACTCTCATAGTAGCCGGAGCATACCTCTTGAATAACCTCAGCCATCGTCGACCGGTTGTTAGGCTCGCTGTCCCAGCACCTTCTCATCAATGCCCAAATGTCATCCGATACCGGAGAATTGAATGGAATTCGATATTCATTGGGCTGAGGTCTGATTCCATCAAAGACTTTCTTGATGATCGCAGGATTCGTGGCGCTCTTGAAAGGGGTTTCGCCTCTGAGAATCTATTTGGTACTTGCTTAGGTACGGCCTTTACGGTATAAGCATACGGTGAGACTTACAGCGATCATGGATAATCCAAAGGAATATACGTCCAGACTGGTAGAGTACCCCGTCGAGTCTAGCATGTATTCCGGCGCTTGGGAGGCATACGTTCCTCCGCCAGCCCCTGTCGTGAGCCCTGATGGCGTGCCATTCAAGACCCGGCTTAGACCAAAGTCACAGAGTTCAACCTCGTTCTGATCTTTGACTAGGAAGTTATCCTGATGGTAGAGATGATGAGATTCATCATTTCAGTGAGGTAGGTGTAGAGGCTTGGACGACTCACTGGTTTGAACTATAGGTACCGTTGCGGTATGGAGTACATTTACGGCCTCCGCGGCTTGAATCAGCTATTTTTCATCCACGGTCATTCGTCTAAACCGTAAGTTAACGAAAAAAATCGCGTACCAGTGGGAGTCTGTCTTTCTGCGGGTTAGCTTTCATGTAGGTAGTGAGGCTTCCCTGTCTCCTCCATGGGGAGATGGAGCATGGTCTGCCCTTATATGTTGCGAGGGGCGCACTCATTACGTAGCCGTAAAGAGGAACTATACGCCTAGAATCTAGTGTGTTCCATATCCTTATTTCTCGGGCCAATCGCTAATGGTAAGGAAGTCGTCAGATTTGTACGACATGCAGCAAAATGCAAGGACCTTGGTGATTCGTTCATGGTGTTCCTTCTTGCCCTCCTCAGATGTCATATTCCCTGGCGCTCTGAATATCTTTACTGCAATCTACGTCTCTATAGTCAGCATTCTGTAAGTGGGTAACCCAATTGCCTCGCTCACCGCTTCTCGCTGGGTCTTCCCTGATGGAATCCAACTTCCCCGGAACACCTCAGCATAGTCGCCATACAGTGCCCCTTCTGCATCAACTGTAACTGAATTTGATTCTTTAGGGTCAAGTGAAGTTTGCGATCTCCGGAAAGCTGTCCTCGAAGGAAACAGGTTGCGTTTCCTATCGTGAAAGTTAGCGACCGAGTGATAGACTGGATTTCTATTTCAAAATACCCACCAGTACTCTCGGGAGCGGGTCTTCAGCCTCCGTGGGTGTACCTGCGGGAGGGGGACACATTTGAGGTGATGAGGACTGCACTGTTACTTTGGAGCCTGGAGGTATTAATAATTCGATGGGTTGCCAAGGCCGTACTTGCCTTGGAAAAAGCTATTTACAGTATGGGGCGGCACTATCTTTACCCATCAGGAGTATTCACTCGCAAGCCTCCAAGTGATTGCCTAGTCCCAAACAACCAACTCTCGCGGCGACTCGCTCCATGAAGTCCAGACCTCGAAGCGAGAAATGGCCGCATTTTGTAGTTCCGAAAATGCCAAATCTCTGACGGAAATGATCCGTCTCTCGAAGACGGGGAAGGGGGAAAGTAATTCATAACCAAGCGGCGATCGGTGTTTCGCTGTCAACGGCTGAATCCATTGGCAGGGCTACGGAGCGTTCGAAGAACATTCTTCGTAGCACTCGAGGTGATTAACAAGAGGTAAAGATACTTAGACGGTCGGCCTGGTTTGTTTTCTTTTTTTTGTTGGGGGGAGGTTGGCTGGTGTTGGGGAGGCGAGGCGGGGGAAGATCGTAGGCGAAGCCACAATGACACGTCAAAAATTATCCACTTTACTTCATCTTGGCCCCACCTAGGACTATGCGTTTCTAAAAATCTCAGTTCTAGTCCTTGAAGACGGGGTGTATGAATTTGTGATGTCTCTAAGTCGAAATGTCTCCAACCGTAAACGGGTCCGGACTCGGAGAACGCCTGTTTAGATCTTAAAAACCTTTGGTGCGCAAAGCTCGTCCGAAAACTCTAGTGTTTGATTCTCACGCATAGCTCACTAAGTCTACTACGCTCGATGGTTTACTTATGCCGGCTGCCCTTCCATCATAGCTGCAATTCGGTTAAGCTGCGTTTCGCGGGTGTTAGCCTAGAACTGCAAGGCGTGATGCGACGGTACACGACGTACCTCTTGAATGACGATAGCCATAGTCGGCCGTTCGGTCGGATTAAAGCTCCAGCATCGATTCATTAGTCCCCACAACTCGTTAACGACAGCTTGAGGGAGGGAAAACTGGTAGTCTCTTCTGTTAGGCTTCTTGCCCTTGGAGACCTCAATAACCAGACGACCTTGGGGAACGCTCGCAAAGGGTACTTTGCCGGTTAGGACCTGAAGAAAGGATAATCGGGTTCAGCTTCCGCTTGGAAAGCCGAACGGGAAAGGCACACCTTGAGCATCACTCCTCCAAAGGAATAGACGTCGACGGCGGTGGATCGGGTATTATGAACTAGATACTCCGGTGCTTGGTAAGGTAAGGTACCGGCACCAGCACCTGTGGTGAATCCTGAGGGCACGTCTTCTAATACACGGCTGATTCCGAAGTCGCACAGTTCAACCTCGCCGTCGTCGTTCACGAGAAAGTTATCCTGCATCAAAGCTGTTGGTGAGTCGATCAAAGTCCAATGAAAGGGGGGTTCTTCTTACAGGTTTGATATCCAGATGTGCTATTGGAGTTGGGTCAAACGTATGAAGGACATTGACCGCTTCAGCAGCTTGGATGAGCTAGATCACGACACCCTCAGTCTACTTCTCGACCGCATGCAGGAAGTCAAGGGGACCAACCAGGTTGATTTTATCCAGCTTAGGCGTATTTTTTATGAATTTATCGAGGTTCCCGAACTCCCTCCACGGTGAGATAATGGATGGTCTCTCGCTATCGGCGATCATGCGTGCAGTGCGGGTGTATCCCAGGAGTGGAGTTATGCGTGGATTGTTAAGCTTCTGCCATATGTAAACTTCCCGCCCGAGACGCTGGTATATTGTGAAACTTTTTAGCTACGTTCCTCAGAGCATGGGGCGCTCATACCTTGGAAATGACGTCAAGCGCCCGATCCTCTTCTTCTGTGCCTTTTGTGCTACCAGCGAATCGAAGGATTTTGACGGCTACCTATATCTCACAGTCATTAGGCTTTGGTGATGTGCGAGAGAGAACATCCTCACGGTCTCATCTTTTCCCGTCCAAGGGGAGGTCCAATATCCCTTGTAGACATCGGCGTAAGTCCCGTGAGCCCTGGGCGCTTTCTCGACCACGATCGATTTTGCGTGCTTCTCCATGAGCTGAGGCGTCGCACCAGGTTGACTCCCCACGGTCTCAGCGTCTGCTTGCAGAGTAGCCTTTTTCGGAATGTCTCAGACATGGGTAAGCTTAGTTCTGGGAACACGTTTTGCTTACTAATCCAGTGTTGACTGTCCCGTTCGGATCCATGGTATGGGCTGTAGAGACCGAGCCAGTTGATTGATATGATTTATATATCAGAATCGATCGGCTTGATTATCAAGCTTTGAAGGCAGCATGCAGCCGGTTTGCTGTGCGAGATGTGATGCAGCGCTTTTTTTGCTAACCTTCCATGCTTCGAGATAGGCTTCCATATAGGTTGGAACATCACATTGAACAGCATTTCATTATAAATAGACTTGATAGTTGGTTGGTGGCCGTTCTTAACAGAATCTCGAATACGGCGAAACGACCTTATCTCCGGGTCAGATGACCCACGGAACGTTCCGGGTAGAAACCTCATTTGCCCTCCTTCCTAACCTCTGCCAGCTGCAAGGCAATAACAGCTCTTTTCGCTTCTTCCTTCCTAATGCGAGCTTCGGCTAACTTCGACTCCGCTTCGGCGACTTTAAGCTCGGCCTGAATAACCTGTGCAAGAGTCAGTGCCCTTTCCCTCCACTCCTTGCAAACGGCCAATCCGCGTTCAATTCACGGCTCCTTACCTGAAGCTCAAGGCCCTCCACCTGCTCGTGCATCGGTGTGCTGAACCCACTTGTCTCACTTCTCCGACGGAACCGACTCAGCTCCCACTCCACACTCTTCTTCTTTGCCCTTTCGACGCCAACCACAGCAGCTGCATGTTCGACACGAGCCGTAGCAATGTCAAGGTCCACCAGGGAGAGCTGTGTAATAAACTGCGTGAAGGTCTGCTACAGCGCTCGCGATCAAACCAGTGCACTAACCCCAAGTTCGCTGATTGTAAGGTCATCCCTCTCCTGATTCGAGAAACTGGCTCCACTAGTCTCAACGGATGGGCGGTATGGTCGTTGGTTCGATGCTACCGCCCGGGCGTTGTATCTGGGAGGGGCCACTGAAGGTGTCGCTGAGAGTGGTGGTGCAGCGGACGACGTGCTTGGGCTTCGGGGCTCACTTAAGCCCCAAGCGGGACCCTCGACTTCGGACCCTTCGACGGGAGATTTAGCACGCTCGCTCGGTGCGGGTTGGCTGTTAAAAATCTCTTAGCTTCGTACTTGGTGAGGAAAACGTCATAGCCTTACATCTCACTCTCTTCAGCGAAGGTGTACCTCCTCCCTTGCGCCTTCAGAGCGTCTTCGAAGCTATTGAGCGGACCCGTATATTGCTCAAAAAAGTTTTTGATTTTTCCTTGGTCGGTCTCTGTCAAAGTGTCGTAATCGACGATCCCTTTACCGAACGGGTAGACCTTGGCTATATTCTTCATTTGGGTGGAGTTGACGCAGAACAGATGTCGCCTGCCCAATCCCGAGGAGAAAGCGCATGTCAGAGTCTCCAAAGCAAGTCTGACTTTGCAATATACCAGGTGAGTTGCTCCTGACCGTCATTCACGTAGAAGACCCCGAATTGGAGGTCCCCAGCAGGGATGGCTTTATCTCCGAGAGGACGATGTCAGTACTCATTGAAGTAGTCGTACGCGTATACGTTGAAGCGAACCTTTAGCCGACTTGTTCGTGCAAACTATCTCCGACGTATATCAGTCTGCGCTGCTCCGCACACTCCACCCACGATCCGAACATACCTGAGCATTGAGAGCCTCCGCGAGGTGCATAGCCAACTTTATACGGCATGATTGCGACTGAAATGGTATATGTATGATTAAATGAGTTCGTATGCTCTGAGAGGGGGGAAGCAAGGGGCGGTGAGGTGGTGGTGGTGAAGCGGTCCTCCCTTCGAAGGTCCTTATACTTCCTAAATGGTATTCACATTACATAATCATCATTGTACACTTGTAATAGGAGTCATGTCCGTTACTCTGTTCTTGGCTATGCATTTGTATCAACGAAATCCATTTTTGGCCTCGTTTAACGTCCCATCTCGCGTTGTAAGAGTTTCAATTTTGCTTCTTCCCAGAGCACCTCTGCCTCAGCCACTCGGATTTCAGCTTTCGCCATGCCAATGTCTGAGTCCGCGAGCTTGGGGTATGGGGAAAATATGAGTCAACTACCCCTACTCCTTCAGGTGTTGATCAAGGCTTACCAGCAGCTCGTCGTCTTCCTCATCCAGCTCCTCTGAACCTTTCGGCTTTTCTTTGACCTCCTCCTGGGTCTGGACCCCGGCGTCCACATACTTGCTATCAGGCTCACCCTCGACAGTGTCTTCCGCTTCCTTTGCCTCGCCGCTAGCAGTCTCTTCCACAGGATCGTTTTCGACCCGCAATCGTCGACGGATGGCGCGCAAGGCGATCTGACGCTCCAGGAGTTTCCGTTTTGCGAGCTCCTGCTTCACCTGAGCTTTGGCAACTTCAATCTTGGCTGCTGCGATTCCGACGTTCGCCTTGAACAGGGGTAAATCGGCGGGGGCAGAGGTTGTGGGCTGGCGCGTGGGGGCGTTAGCGGTAGCTGGGGCTTTGACTGTGGTCGTTGCCGTTGTACTATGCAACTCAAGCCCTAGAGCGGGAGCGACGGAAGACCTTGAAGCATTGCCTGGGTTTTGGGGTTGAGATTGCCACGAGCTTCGCCGATCGTTACTAGGTTCGCCGAAATCCGTTGATGCCCTGTCCGAATCAAGCGGAGCTTGGACACTTTCCCCCCCACAAATGCTATGAGCTCCACCGTTTATAGAATGAAGATTGTTCTTATACTTACGCGTGTGACGTCTCTCTCACCCAAGAGTTCACGCCGTCGATTTCTCCAGTGGCAGGACGGCGGAACTTCGTCACCAGCTCATCCAATTTTTCCTGGTCCCACTGGTTCAGACGGTTGTACCCCCTGATTTCACTTGGGGTCGCATATAGACGCGCGATATCTTGAGACATGGTCTTGCTGAGGCACTCCCAATGTCGACTGTCACCCCACAGATGTCAGTAAATTTGACGTGACGCGTCTCTTGGGGAGGCCTTACATCTTCACGTCCGATCCAAGGACCTTTACAACTTGTAGGTCGCCGGTGCGGATCACATTGTTCTCTAAAGTTGACCTAGAGTTTAGTAAATCGACTTGAAACGGGGGTGTTTCATTTGCCTTTCGTACAGACTGAAGGGGGGGGGCGGTTGTCAATGTTGGTTGGACGGCTTTGAACATTTCGACCCTGAACTTACCCGAACAACGCCCGAACGAAGACTCTGCGTAGCCTACTCTGAATGGTCTTGAGTCTCGTTGCATTTTGATGCGAGGTTGTAGCAATGGTAGGTGAAGGAAGAACCTGATAGGTAGTTTTGGTGTACACGTGATGGAAGGCTCTGAAAGGGGAAAAGGACCTCCGAAGGAGGCCCAGACTTGCGCGGGAGATTGCCGGAACGCCGCTGGCATCTCCGTTTCCACGGTCGCGCGACTATTGCTGACTAATCCAGAGGCCCGCCGCCCTCCAGATCGTAGCGGCGCACGGAGGCGCCATTTCCCCGACCCCTCGCGTTCGCCGGCTGTCGCCGCCGAGACGCTCATCTTTCGCGGGTCTGGGAGGGGGGTGAGGCAGCTATACAATGGCAACTTCACGCGCAGTGTCCTTCTGATATCCTAATATTCACAAAACACGCTGAACGCCCCTCAACAGCTTGTGACTGTGCATCACCATGTGCCTGAACATTTTCCGCTAAGCTGAAAACCCTCCCTTGTCAGAGGGTCGGGGATCCCTCTTGTCAGAGGGTCGGGGACCGCCCCGATGGTACGGATGGAGCTACCGTTGTTCACCAAACCATGTCTCCCCCTTCAAGGACTGGGATGACTGTTTTCAGGACCCCTGCATACATTTTGGGCTATCTCAGAGTGTTCTGTGTCCTTTAATCGGCCTCGCAACGCTAGGAAGTCGATACTGACCTACACCCCCGATAGAGGCGGAGATAACAAACTATACCTCCGTGCCGGCCTCTCGGTGATTCCCCGACCATGGCAAGCCAAAGCGGTAAGCTTATTTAATTCCTTCTCGCCGCATGATTTCGCTGAAGTGGATTATTCAGATATAGTCGAATACGACGTGCTTCGCTTCACGGGAGAAAGCGCCTAGGAACTTGAAGCTGAAGACTTCATCCAAGCGGTGAACAAGCGCGCTTACTACGCGGCCGGAAAACATAAAGACAACGCTTGGATAGCCTAATTCGCGTACCCATTTTTCTCATGCAAGGCGCTTCGGTGGTACGAAGAAGATCTGGATGAAGACACCCAGAATGACTGGAAACTCCTGAAGCGCGCGATTTTGGCCGAGTTTACTGGACGGCAGCGGCCCCTTCAATGGTGCTTTCAGCAGCACCGGCAGTTACCAGTTAAACTAGATACCTGAACCAGGTGACATATCGAGACTCACGATAATCGGGTAAGAACCTCCTCCTTGCGCTACGCACCTCTTAACAGCATAAGAGGGCTTGGATGGTTTTGGGATTACTATCTGGGGCAACTGGGCCGAAATGCTCGTCTTCAACATGCCAATCGTACAGGCCATTTACTAAATTCTGAGACTATTCCGAGCACCAAAAAGGGGAGATTATTACACTCGAATCTCCTACGCCCAAGCCAGAACACGAAAGTCGACTTTGAAGAGCTCGAACCACCAGCCGAAATGTCCTTCTATATCGCCTGAAAACACCCTCCCAGGCTGCAATTGAGCAAAATGGTTGGATTGTGCAACAAAAAGGGCACGAGGGCTGCTGGCCTCAAAACCTCCTTCGACTGCATAGAATGGGTCTGCGCCTCGGGGAGAAATCCATCGAACGGCCAATGGGTTTCCTACGAGAATTTCAAAGGGACCGTCACAGGGGGTCTCTTTACCCCGCCACGGAACCCATGCTCCTAAAATTAAAGTGAATGCGCAACGGTTATAACGACAAGAAACGTCGCAGAGGTTATGCTTACGCGTACTACTCCAGAACAAAGGTCCCCGAACCTGTTTCCCTAACGTTAATCCTTCTTCTTTCCATACACGAATACTGAATAATGTCTGTCCATTTGCATGACCAGTCGGAATCGCGTTTTGAGGGATGGGCTCCCAAGTTTCGACCAGATGCCAATATACCACCTCTTTATTGCCATTGTACTTCTTCTTTCTTTGATGAGCCTCGTCCAGCCACTGACCCTCTGACTTGGGAAGCTTGAGGTTAGACACGAGAATGGGAGCACCCCAATTACTTATTTCGATTCTTGCGGGCAATAGGGGATCATCGGGAGGACCAAAGGCAGCCTCTTTTACAGTCCCCGATTTGAGCTGACCAAATGCACAGTTAGGCTCTCAGAATAGTACGTCGAAGGCGTTTATACCTACCACCATAATGATATCCTCCATCGAAGGTCTGTGTTGTGGCACGGGATCCCAACACCTCCGAAGGAGTTTCCATAAGGAGTCGGTCTCCGGTAGGTCAGGGTGATCGGCAGGCTGCGGTTGTTGGTTGGTTGCGATTGCAAGTATAATGGGAGCTGCCGCTGCCAATCCTTGGAAAGGTCGTTGCCCGCTCATAATCTTAGCGCGCAGCCGAAATTGTGACTGTCAGTATGCATCTCCAGACAGAGCGATCAGCAACCGTCAACGCACCGCAAGGATAAGACCTCCAAATGCATAGACATCGCTCATGGTCGTTGGCCTTGGATCGCGTTCAAGAAGCTCCTTGGCCTGGTAGCCAGGTGTCCCAGTTGTTCCGAGGGAAGTCGTCAAGTCAGTGTGCTTGCCCACTTCTACCATAAATCTCGAGATTCCAAAGTCGGACAGCGCCGCTTTTATCTCGTCGTTGATCATAACGTTCTCGGGTTTGATATCTGCGTGAATGATTGGAGGCTTAAAGGAGTGGAGATACGCCAGGCCTAGAGCCGCATCATGCAGCTATGTATAGCACCCAGGAGGTCAGACAGGGATTCACTTGAGTCTCCTAATGGCTTTACTGACAAGTTTAAGCTTCTGTGAGCGGCTTAACTCTGGGTGAGCACGAATGTAGGATGAGAGGCACCCATTTTTGCACCAAGGCGAAACCAGAACCGCACTTTCACTGTTAAATCGGTACCCCAAGAAAGGGAGGATGTTATTATGACGTGCTTTGCGCCAAATGACTGTCTCCCGCTTGATTCGCTATGAGAGTTATCAACATTCCTATTAGACCACACGCCACTCAGAAGATATCGCGGCCTACCGTTTCAAATCTCGTTTGGGATATATAATGTGGATCGACTGGTCTGAGGCGCTTGATGGCCACCTGAGTGGGCTCGTCCTGGTTGTCTTGCGTCCACTCGCCGAGGTAAACGTCGCTAAATCCGCCTCGGCCGACCCAACGAGTCTCCATTAGAATTCCGTCGATTTGAGGCGGCATATCATAAAGCTGTACTCCTGGTTGAACGATCGATTCATCCGGTGGCAGGGAGTTGTGGGGTTGAAGGGTTTCTACGGCTGACAAGTCATGGGCCATCTTGGAAGAGGAAGCGTTGAGAACTTGTACACTGGCAGGGCAACTTGGATAATATAATCCTTGGGAATTTAAGAAGTGAATCCCTTGTCCATAAGTATAGTTTCTGGGGCGCTCGATGAGATGGCTTGAGGATTTCCGGCCACCAAACACCCAAAGTCTGGCGCTGTGCACGTGGAAAACACGCCGTCCGCGAGGAAGGTGGACCGAAACAACGTTGTTCAAACTTACTCTCCATGGGGCTCACCTTCCAATTAGAACGAATAATCAGCGGCTTTTGGTTCCATTGGCATTGTGTAGGCGGTGAATCGTGAGGGATATTGCAGCGGTAGATTAAGCCGAAGGTCATCGGATCGCTCAGTGCACCGCCAAGTTCTGACTCCGATTCCCCATTAAATCCCCCCCTTTCTATATTTGGCTCTAGCTTGATGTAAACCAAAAAAATGATGGGCTGGACAAGGGACTGGGATACCGGGCATCCAGCCCAGATCCAAAGTAATCAAAGGTTGCCTTGCCGTTCTCCAGCAACATAAAAGTTACTAGTCTGCCAAAAGGTTGGAGAGAAAGGGCCCTTAGTATATGTTGAAGAGGAGATGCCTCCGGAGGGAGACACCAATCCAGACTTCAACTGCTAGCTCTGCCAAATGTTCCCAGCACCTCCCCCTTTCCGAAAAGAAGCATCGTTCGGAGACCGTACAAGCATCTGGAGTGCTAATACATCCGTATCAGCGCCACGTCTAGGTTAGAAAACCCTCCCGATTCGGATCCTGAGAGCACGTGGCCAGGTCAATTGGAGCCCGGGAAGCCGGGTTGAATACGTCTCGAGCAACCGAGCGAAGTGCAAAGGTTAGCCATCTCCTAGGATGATGCCTACGTGGTCTTCTGTGACATATGTGTGTGTGTGTTATATGGATTGTTAAGGTCGAGACTCAGCATAAGAGACCCGGCAGGAGAGACAGACAATCAAAATACAGCAAATGAAAACGCAGAAATGAATGCGAGAATCAAAGTGGTTGAGGTATAAATTGGTGTAGGCGTGTGGGCCACTCTCCAAACCCTCATAAGGATCTGCTCTCTGCATGCCTCTCCCCCCCTCTTGTTGCCTCAGAAGCTGTACAAGTCAATCCATACCTAGCTCAGATAGAATTATTAAGGTCATGGGGGTGGTTGGGCTGATTATAGGGTACACTTCTAGTCCAACATTCAGCGCACTACCTTGCCAGTCTGCTACACGGCGAGCTAGAGGTAGTCTGCGTGTTCATGGCGTCGCCGACGGCGCTATTAGGTTGGGATTATATGGAAGCAAGGGTTTTCTTTATGACTTGAATACCAGCCCTTCGATATATGAGAAACTGATGGCAAGGTGAGCGGGTGGCCGTCTACGTCCGTCTATGGCCCACTTGTGTTTCAGAAACAGTAACTTTCCCGTTGCCTGCATGAAACCTTTCGCCGAAATCCAGTACTTCCGCAGCAGGACCACTGGCAGCGATGCTGGACTGTGTGCCAAGACTGAAGTGAAAATTAAGAAAATTGCCGTGGTTAGGATTGCGCGGAGCGCAATGCTTTCTTCTCTGGTCGCTTGCCTTATGGAGTAAAGGTCCCCCTTCTCTCAGCCCAATGCGAAACTACGCAGGCTGGGAGAAGACTCTCTCTACTGGGCGCAGAATAACCGCAGTAAAAAAGAGATATCGATCTTGGCTTACTTGTCCGATGCAATTAGGTTGGTGTAAGCATCAATTCATTTGGGAATTCTTACGGGGCGACTTGTGGCCAGGGCCGGGTGTGGTGCCGATAACTCCGCAACCGCCGAGTGGGATCCTTCCAAACCACTTCATGTCAAGTCAAAAGGGTACGCGAACACCCAACATCAGTTTTTAGACAGCTAAGCCAATTCAACTCCAGGCGAGGACGAATATGTTACGTTCGGAAGAAGCAGAAGATTTCATTCACGCCATCAATAGGCGTGCCTGAGCGGCTGGAAACCTAAACGATCACGCCTGGATCGGACCCTGGAAAGCACTGTCAGAGCTTGCGTCCAAAGCAGGACGGAAAAGACCTAATTTTGGGCGACAGGTCAGAGCGAAAAGAACAGGACGGATGGCCCCTCGCGCAAAACCGTCAGATCGGTAAGTAGGACGGCCTGGCCCTCGCCTGCAGAGAGGTCGGATCACGGGAAGGACGGAAGACCCCGAAGGGCTCCCGATGGGTCCCAGGTGACCTGGAGTGACCAAGAATAGGAGCAATGAGCCTCGAGGTACCAGCTAGATTAAAGATTCTACTCAAGGGTTTATCAACAAAAGGGAGTCATGAAGGCCTTAAAATTACTCACTAGAGCGCTTTCAAAATCAAGAAAGAAGTAGTTATCATTATTGTATTTGTAATCGCATCCTTGTGTATAGTATATAACCTAATAAATGGCCAATCCGTTCTAAACATAGAACAACATTACGTAAGCAAGAAGGACGGAAACCCCCAAAATGGGGCACTTTTGGATCCAACCTCCGTAGGCGAGGCCTTGGAAGGACCGAAAGGGTGTCCAAAGTAGTCAAAATCATAAAGTAGGACGCATTGAACCAAAAGTTGTAGGTCGGTCTACAAGTTCAGGACGGAAGTGCATTCCAGGCAGGTTTCATAGCACATCTTATTATTACTTCTTCTAAGCCATGTTATAGGATGACGGAGCTATGCTCATCATTAGAGCGCTTCGTGAAGGCTGGTCGCTGGATTCTGGGAAGGCCAAGGGATCCGAGGTCAAATAAGTTCCTTGAATGACCGAGAAAACCGTTAACGTTGCATCACCGAGACGACGTACAACGTGCAAGATATGGAGCGTTGTTCCAATCCCCTCTGATTACGTCAACCAAACCTGCTTGGTCGGGTTTCAAATGGGACGAAGTGTGGTCAGTTGGCCCTGATGGCAAAGTTGAGGCGAATTTGAAACGACCAGATGGAAGTGGGTCCCGTTAGGTCTGCTGAACATGCTTCACTGATTGCTTGAGCCGTCGTTCATGGATTTAGGTGCGTACACTCTGGGAGTTGTAGCGCCTAAGGATGAAGCGAATACATTATACCTCCTCTCAGACATCCAAGCTTTCATGGAGTGTTTCACGAGTGTGTCGTATCAAGCTGCAGTTAGTCATCGCAACTGTTTGCTCATCCTTGGGTTGGAGAGCTAACCAAGAGTATGTATCGCAGACGTTAACTTTTGAACCGCTGTCTAGACGAATTGCTTTCGGGTCGTCCGGTCTTACCTTACTCGTCCCCAGATCGTTGTCCCGAGGGTTTGGGAAGAATGCGAGGAGAATTAAATAACGCATCGCAATATCATCTCCGTGGAGCGCAATAGCGAGGCTTTAGATCTAAATCTGCATAGTCCCTCCACGGTTGGTGAAGAGCCCATCATTCCAGATGAGAGGAATTTTCGCCTGGTAATCCCGGACTTAAGATACAGTCTTTATACCCGCAAGATTTGCCGGTACCAGACCACTACCGTAGGTCTAGAATCTAGAGATATTGCCGCGACCGTCTATCTGCGCAAATTCCGAATGGTTTTTGAAGCTGAATTCGTTTTCTGAGTTGTTTTATCGTGGTTCCAGATTTGAGTCGAACGTGAGAGCAACGAGTGCACTGCGACTGTGCGAGTTTCCGCCTGGGGCTTTCCCAACCTCCCACGTCAGGAACCTCTTGTCTCAGACGCCGCAACGCCATCAAGTCCTTTTCCTCCAGGTTTCCCACAACTTTAGCAGTGCAGTGGCCTGCCTGAGAGACCTCTGATGTCGATGGATCCCGTTGGGCATGGCTTGCGAGGTGAGTGGGTAGAGTTCACCCGCAGCGCGCTTCGAAGGTTGGCGAAGGATGCGTCTGTCGCTTCGTTCGCCAGAGCTTCCCCCTGCATGACAAATTTATAGACCTACCACAAGGCCAAAGTCTTTGGGATCTGACGACCATCGCTTCGCCAACGAACGGCTTCGCACCTCGCCAAGTGCCCCCTCGCTGCCCACCTATTTCAATCTCAACTGCCCGACGTCCGAGTACATCAAGGCTTTCAGTCGTACCGCGAGGATGCTGACTAGCCCCAGCTACGAATTCAGGCTCCAAGTCTCTCGTTGCGTACGGCTGGCAGCACGTCGCCTCCACCGCCTCCGTTCCCTCCCTCGCCAACAAAGATACGCCAGTCTCCTACACAAGAAAGGCCCGCAAAATGGAATAATGGCTGCCCGCAGACGCAGACACCGTAGAAACACCCCCCCAGGGCGCCTAGAGCGCCAGTGTACCGGTCGAGACGTCGGACGAGACACGGCGAGGAGCGAGATGGTTTGAGCTGGCTGGATAGTCCTTCCTAGACAGCATCTTCCCTTACACTTACTATCAGATACGTTTATTCATCACGTTCTTTCAGTGTAACCTGTTGTCCGCGCGCGGAGCATCTTCCCGAGTCCATATCTTCTTTCATCGGAAACCATGACGTCGTTTGGCATCAGCTGCAATCCAGCAGTTCACATCACCGACAGTTCACATCGACTCTGTCAGAAACGCCACCCAACGATCACGGGGAGGCACCATGGTTGCCGAGCAGCGATCTTGCGCATGGTAGAGATAATTGAAATGTAGCCTAGGTAATGAAATTCTAAGTACGTCGGATGGAAGCTCGGATGAATGGACATCGTGACAGTAACGCCATCAAAGGCCTCGCAATATCAATTCTACTCCACACCACACATCACTGTAACGAGCGTCGAAACTATGTATATCTCTGGGACGGGTGTGATATACTGCCTTTCGGGCAAGTACATGCGAATCGGGTAAGCAGAAGGAGGCACTCTGCTTTGGAGAGTGTCAGTCTAAACGCAGATGCGGCAATGGGCGTTCGCGTCATGAGCCCTTCGAGTTTGAACTCTCCCTCACGTCATTATCGCTATCCCATCGTCACTTATTCGTACCTCTGGCAGGATATATTGGGGCCGAGAGGGTCTTGGTGGATGAGAGCTGTATAGAGGGTCGTCCAGTGGAGAACGGAGAGGAGAATATGGTTCTCAACACGATTCAAACTCCGATAGCTCTCTGATACGACCTCGTCATCGCGCATTCCCGTGACAGCATTACAATGACATACGATACAATGTAGCGAGTACAGCAAGCGATAGGAAAAGCTCTTGTTACGGTAGCATCTTCACTATGGCGAGTGCCAGCGCTGATAAAAGTGATACAAAAGAAGACCGGGCCAAATACAAATGCTGAGCGCGCGGACCTCAGTTACCAGGACGAATTCCAAGACTTGGGAGGGGTCTGCGGATCATGGAAGGCCGACTGGAATAACCATGGGGTGGTGGTATCGAGCTGCCACGGATTATTCGGATCATCTGGCATTGGATCCGGTGATGGACTAGGGTCAGCACTCGCCGAGGATTGCCTCGGCGACTCCAAGATAGGCAGGAGTGTTCGGATCGGAAGGTCGAGGAAGCCTCGATGCTTCCGTCGCATATGTTGCTTGACGCAGTCTTTTCGAGCGCTCCTACGTGTAAAAAACGCTTAGTTAGACTGCCGATGCGATGAAGGTACTGGAGCACGAACTGATAGGTACATTCCAAGAGGGGACAGCCAAACGATTTTGAATGACTGCCTCGACACCTTGAACGTCCCGCCGGGTCCAAAAACGTCTGGCCGCATTCACAAGCATGCCATTTCTCTTTTCGGTGCCTTTAACCATATATTATAAGGATTGTAAATAGTGGACCCACGTCACAAAGCCCAGAACCAAGAGGCAAGCCGTCAGAGCTCACCGGGAGTTTATGTGTCTGCGAAGACCCGCGGCATTCTGCAGACAGCCGAGAACTCAGAACCAGGGATAAATGACGTGAGTTACGAGTTGATCAGACTACATACAGCAAGCGTTTTTCCGCAATCGTTGCACATGTACACCGACATAAAACGTAAAGAACAAGAAAGCAAAGAGGGAAGAAGAAAGGAAGTTGAACAAACTGCAACCCAGCAGCTATGAACGTATACGGTGGGTTGATGTTATAATTTACTTTGAGAGATAGAGGGTAAGAGAAGGGGGTAATTTTTGACCCGGTGAAGGTCCTCTTATGTGTCTGGGGGCTAATAACTGCGCCCGAGTCGCGAATCCTCGGCACCGTCAAGGTCGCCGTTCTTGTATTTGAATTTCCACAGGGTGCATGTCATTTCTAGACCCTTACCGATATTCGGCGCGCCGAGGGTGCATCGTCAACATCGTGTTGCTAGAAATTTTACGTTTCTGAAGAAGATCAACTGAACGGATGTAACCCCGCTGGAATGAAAAAGTACCTCTCTTTCGACGGTCTTTACGATTAGTACACTCTCGCAACCAGGCATCACTAGGATATCAGCATAGAAACAAGATTCGATCAAAATCTTAACCTATATGTGGGTGTATCATCCACAAACGAGTTCAACTGATCAGAAGCAGCCCTCGTTCGGAGCGGTACTCGGCATGAGCTTGATTGAGAGAGACGAGAGGGCATACAAAATATAGAAGCGTCCAGCTCCGTCTCCGTCCATGGAAGCTGGTAAACTAAAAGGAATGGACCGAATACGTATAGATGTAGGGTAATGAGCGATCGAACCGTCGTCGCGCTGGCTGCCGAACATCCGGTGCCTGACTTTCCCATGACCTCGGAGTACAACCCAAGGCACAGCCCGGCCAATAGCACAACGCCCCGGATAGGTTTTCGAAAAGATGACCCTATTTAGGCTCAGGTGCATCTTTGCGAGCCCTGGGTAGCCCCATTTCGGCACCAACGGGACTACGGTCCGGCCACCCGGTGATCTCCCTGTCATCACATCCGGTTCCTTTCACCGTCATTCGCAAACTAACTCTTTGGTGCACCTCGCAGAATAGTGCATATGAATTGGGACGGAATTTTCTATCAATTTGATGCACCCACAGAACGCTGTAGGACGGGGGCCAAGGCCCTAGGATCATGTACGGCGCGCTGTTACTAAGCTATCAAACGTTGCTGCCGAATTGCACAACATGTATACACTTGGCTAAGCTAATAGAAGAATAGACATGGTTCAAGATGTTATTCCCGCTCGTGCCATCTTGAGTCTATGCTCGATAACCGAATATCGTGCAGCCTCCACCTTGGCACGAGCTTCTGCCACTTCCAACTCCGCCTCCGCAAGCCGTACACGACCTTGCTTCTCCTAGTAAGGGTATCAGCAATACAGTCTAAGCTGACATATATGCTACTAATACCTCCAGCTCTAACCGTATAAAGGGTGGAGAAGTGGGTTTCAGAGGTGCTTTTGCATCGAACTGAGGGTACTTAAGTCGACTATTGGCTGTTTGGCTTTCGCTTTCCTTCGATGCATCGCTATCCTCATCTTCTTGATTATCCTCCCTCCCAATCTCCCTATTAGACTGCATATTTAGTGCCAGCTCAGCTGTTTTCAGACCGTTTGGTTGACTGCTGGAATCTTGTTCGTCGTCAGCCGCAGACAGTCCAGAAGGTGGGTCAAATACGTTCTGAACGCTATTCAGGAGCCAAAGGTCAACAGTGTCCTTGGTAGCATCGTCTCTCTTACTCATTCATAAAAGAGCTCTCACCCTCAGGGCTTTGAGCAGATACTTGCTGGTTCCATCCAAACACTTCATTTACCCGGTGCTGGTCGTCGGGCATTAAGCCGTGGTATCCTCGAATCTCCGCTGGATTCGAAAACTCATTTGGTAAGCTCTTTTTTTGGGCATCGGTGATACATGATAAATGTCGCCTAAGTGCGAATATATCAGCACTGCTGCACGATTCGCTGGCGTTGACACTCACCAAAATATGAAGTCTCGCCCAGCCCCTTCACGAACCCGAAGAAATGCGACCCGAAGTTGACCATGAATGAGTTGACCTCCCTCTGAGAAGGAAGGTATTATGTTTTACTGGCATTTCTATGAGCCATTTTTTGCGTGAAACCAACCTAAGCAATCCGTTCCTACATCAGGAAAATCCGCCTCCCCAAATAGCCGTCGCTACCCCTATATAGTGCTTCATAGCACCCGAAGCCCTTCCCTTGTTCATATAGCTAATCTAGATAATATATGCATGCAACGACTAAAATAGTACTTTTTAAGCTTATTATACCTCAAAGCTAGTGTTTTGATTTACATGGGGGTGTGGGGGTTCTTTGTGCCGAAGGTGCTTCGGCAATGTTGACCACGAGCAAGGCAAAATCATCAAGTAAGCATTTGGAATGAGTACCGACTCGAATATCTATTTACAAGAAAGTCTGAACATTCATCTAGAACAGTTTCAGATGTCCATGCAAGGGCACTTGAGCTCTTCATAACTTCCTTTGGGAACTTCGGTATTAGATGCATCGCCTGACGGATCTGGCCGAGTTCGACAACCGCCGCTTCGCATCGTCCATCTGCACCCCTTGAAGGCTGAACCGAGTACATCTCGTGGACGGTGCTAGGTGTCGTAAGTCTTGTATACCATTCAACATATGCGAGATGCTGGACGGCGTTTGCGGATTTGAAAACTGCGCTGATCACCTCCGGTTGCAAGGTAAACACAGCACGAACGCGGCCAAGACGGTACCCTTATGATATGTAAGTTTAATCCCGAGATAACGCAAAGGATTGCTCGTACCTCTAAGCCCCGTCATGTGACCGTCCCAGGCCTCGTTCACCAAGACGGTGTCGAACCGCGCGGGAAGAGTCTTATGTGAACGTTGCGGAGTCCGTGCTGGTGAAGCATGAATAGACTCCTCGTAGTTTTCAACAATGGCGAACTTATTTAGATGTAAGTTGCTGATTTTGAAGTGGTACCAAATAGAACAGTGGAGTGATGGAGGGAGAGGAGTCCGGGGAACCTTCAGCCACCGTTGGCGCTGGTCAACAAACGACGCAAATGCCCGTTGGAAATCCATCACATGAATGCTGTGAGTCCGCGAAATATCCGACAAACTCGCATTCCTCACGGACGGGGTCTTGGAAAGCGTGATCCAGTGGTAGTCGGTGTACGTTTCTGAGGACAATTTTGCGCGTGGTGGCTTGGCAGTTGCTGTCCCAGACCGCCACTCAATATACGTTGAAAATGCGAATATCTTCTCCTTCCGTTCGAGCCAAAGAATCATTTGGGGAAGAATATCCTTTCGATTTGTTGCTCTGTAAGCGTCTTTTGCCATGTCGATGTGTAGCCGTTCGGTGTTCTCGGTGTTGTAGTTGTCGGTCGTTCCGAATTCACGGATCTGAGGCGCGTAATGGAGGAGACCATGAAGCTTTGGAAACTCAAAATCGTCGGCTGAAAAGCGGAGATATTATTAACTGCGCTCTGCGCCCACTTCCTGCTCAACCAACCCACCGTCTCGGCCATTAGTGTCCAAGAATGCTTGCTTATGCTCATGGAACTCTTGAAGCACGTCCTCAAGCCTTGCAAGAGATTGATTTGTGTGACTCTCAAGCTGAGCAATGTACAGGAAGTCAAGTAGTGCCCGAGATGCGCGAACAACGCTTGAGGGTGCACTACCGACAATGCAACCAAGCAGTTGCTTCGCAATTTGGCGGTGCTCGTTCCCAGATAGGCGAGAGAACCCGCTGATACCATCTTTGAAAACCCGAAGAGCGTGGTTGGGAGGAAGTCGAGCAAAACGGAGATCAAGCTCTTTTGGACCGATGATGCGAGTGAGCCATACGGTGAGATGTTTGATTAGACCTTGGTACAGTTGATGAAGGATGTCGGGAGTAATCGCCTGGTTGATATTTGCAAACGGAAGGTCTTTGAAGAAGGGTTCCGGGACATTGGTAATCCCTGCGGCCTTCAGGATCGCAGTTGCCTTTGTCTTTGTTGAGGCGTGACCGGCATTGTCCAACTTTCGCAGCGTCTCTTCTTGATTTCTCTTCACAGACTCTCCATATTTTCCCAGATCCCCAATGTCAACGTGGCAGAGAGGACACTGCCCATACCGTGTGCAAGTGACAAGGCATTGCTCGGGGTAGTCGGCAACGTAGACGGCCAAAATGGGATGACAACGCCGAACCTTCCCATCTCCACTTTCCAACTCAACACCACCATCCCCAACCTTTTTCAGGCCTTTGAAGATATGGCGCATGGCGTAGTGGAAAGCACGATGCTTAGCCAAGCGGATCTGCTCTTTTGAGAGCATCGTCCCGATGAACTGTTCCGTTGGGAGATAAGCAAAAAGAAGTTGGGCGTGCATCGAGGGTTTTCGGCGGATGGCTTTGGGAATGTTTCCAATTGTGAGGTATGCTGGGTAGGCCTCTTTTCCACTACTTAGAACTTTGAGCGATGTCTTGTCCGTGCTGGCGATGACAGGAACAACCGTCGCGCCCGGCTTCAGCTTTCTCTATGTCGCAACAGAAAGTGGTGAGTAAAACGATCCACATGATGGGCGTCAAACTCACCTGTTGCCTCCACCACCAATTCCCCGTATTCATCTCGTTGTATACCCGTGTAGATTTAGCTGCATCGGTGTACTGCCGTTCAGGGGCAACGTGAAGAACCTCCGCCCAGGTCGGGTTTGCATACAAAGACTCAATGCACTCCATGGGATCCCGATAGAAACATTCAATAGGCCTATCTGTCCCCTCAACCTTAAACTCTAATCGCAACCATGATGCTACATTGGGAAGTTCGTGGTCGATTATTTGATTAAGCTGACGGGCATTACGCCACGATAGACCAAGTGCCTCGACAACCTGCAGATTGTGTTCGCTTTCGCTGAGCTTTTGCATCTTCACGTACACTAACAAGAGCTTTACTTACTCCAGGTATTTCAAGTAACTTTGAGAGGGCTGTATCTCCCGGACCCAAATCCTTTGCCCATTTTGCGACACCATAGTCAATTTGGCTCTTGAACGGCTTGTATGGTGAGTCGCCTTTCGTTGACCGCTGCTTCCAGATATCATATTGAGAAGCGTTCTGAGCTAGAACCTCGGCTGCGCCTTTGAAGACATCTTTAGGTGGCTCTGCAGCTCGTCTCGAGTTGCTCGCTGCTGGCTCGTCGGGTGCAGGAATGGCGTCCGTGTTCAAGCTGACAGCGGGAGAGGTGAGGCTGTCTGGTTGGATGAATACAAAGTCTGCTCCCATTTCTTCGATGTTGAATGGATCTCCTATTGGGAGCTCGTCCTCCGAAGGTGGGTCATCCTCGAGTTCATCAGTCTCTCGAAGGTTCAGCGGGTTGACGCGGACTTCTCCATTCTCCATTGTCTTTACAATCCACGAACACCGCACCGCCTGCCGAATGTGATTACTGTAGGGCCCTTCGGATTTGAATGTACGGTGGCAAGAAGGACATGTGTAAGTGGGTCGCATGGTCTATATGGATAAGAAGACTAAAGATCACTTGGGTAGGCAGGTTTGGAATGCGACCAGAAAGGGGACAGGAGGTAGATGACAAAGGTGTTTCGACAAACATAGGTACGAACATTGGACGTTGAGTCCGCTCTTGTTTTTTTCTTTTTGCTTTTTTTCTCCCCAAACTTCCCCCTTCACCATCTGCCTCCGCGTTCGTCCCAATCAGCCATACTTTGCACCGAGCGAAACTCTCATCCTCATTTATTCCTAGCTCGCCCTATCATGCCCAAGCCTAATACTCAGCCCAAGATGCCATCCCGCATCACAAATAGCAAAGGAGGTCGCGCACCTTCCCCTTCCAACGGCCACACCACCCGCAAGAACAGCTCTGGTCAGAACTCCAACAAAAGTTCTGTCCGACTCCAGCCATACCATTCAACCACTGCTCCTGCTCGCACAAGACGCAATTCAACCAAGAATAGCGACCCGTCTGATGATGTCTTCGACCTTGGGGAGTTCAGTGGCGACAATGCGGTGCCGACTACCGCCAAGTCGGGAAAGGCTAAAGGAAGTACTAAGACCACAACGGCAAAAGATAAGCGTGCGCACTTCCCTTTTGCTGAACTCATGTTCTCTGATTACTGATGGAAACCGTTGGATTCCAGGCCAAGCGACACTAGCTGCGGCCGAAGCAAATGCGGCAAGGCTGAAGACCACCCATGTTGAGTGGGAAGACTCCGATGCAGATGAGCCAAGTGAGATTCTTGTTTCTAACATTCTCCCTATCTCATCACTATTGAATAGGCTGTGCGCTTCATCACGACACCGGGTCGAAGGTCCGCACCACCGACGCCTCCGCCTCTGCCATCACCACCGCTGACGAAAACGACAACGAAAACGATGACGACAACGACAACGACAACGACGCACCTGAAACCTCCCGCCGTCCAAGGCTGTCCACATCTCGAAACCGAGGTCAGTATTGTCATCGATCCATTTCGGTCTTCACTAATCACTTCTACTTGCATCATACAGACAGTGATGTTGACGAGGATGACGATGGCAATGATGACGACATAGAATACTGTGGATCAGGCCTTGAGAATGGTGACTCGGACGAAGACGATCCAGCCAATAGTCCCATTCGTGATCGGCAGAGGAAGACAGCTGGAGCAGTGGTGAGTCTTTCCTCTCTGCCTTCCGAGTCTCCATTGCGTATATATGTCACTTACATACCCTCTATTCTCCAGTTCACCAAACCAACTACGACCAGGATTACAAGTAAACTTCCTGCCAAGAGAACACTAACAATGAAGAACCCGTCAAAGGATAGCCGAGACACGTCAGCCACCTCATCGTCGCCCCCCAGCAGTCGATCGAGCGCTGTTGCATCGCCAAGAACTCCTCGGAAGGCGGGTGGTGGCCGTCCTCGTCTTGGTGACCAGACTCCGACCACTGCAGGTATTATCAAGGCCGCAGCTTCGGATACAAGGCAAGCTCTCATCCTAGAAGATGCCTTCCCCGACCGCCCGACATTCGTCGAGCAGTGTAAGGCTATTTTCGTGTCTACATGCGCAGATTTTCAGGCAACCATTCCACAACGCCGCTTCCAAAAGTCGGAGACATATCGAGGTTTGGTTCTCGCTCTCGTGAGTTTTCTGTTTCGATCTTCTTGCACATACATTACCCATCTCTCTCTTTTAGCTGAGGCAAAAGCTCCCTCAAGTACGCCAAGAGGTCCGCATCGCAGCGCTTTCAAAGGTTGCTCTTCATTACGGAATCAATTCTTCGTCGCCCGCAGCCGAGATTATCGTAGTAGTGAACCGTCTAAAGCACAAGATGGCGTATGTCTTCAACGACACTTTTGAGGTAAGCAGATGACCAAATTGACCTCTTGTCAGAATACTCAAATGTAACCTTTCCATTAGAGGAAGGGTCCTTATGGTAACCCGATATTTCAGATCCTCATTAACTCGCTCTTTTTTGAGGGTAAAAGGAAGAGCGATGCCATTACAAATCCCGTTCCGTGGAACCCGATGCCTCTCCCGGTCATCGCACTTGTCGCAACAGCGGTAAGTCACTGGACTTAACCTGGGGTACCATGAGTATGCTTTGGTAATCATGCTGTCCTTAGGTCGAATCCGTTTTAGACGACTGGTCAACCGGCAGGAATGAGGCAGCCAAGAACAAGTTCAGTCGCGATAATTACGAGTCTGTGTACCGCACCCACCTCGCAAATCTGGTGAAGTTCCAGCAGAAAGGCCCGAAAGCTCTTGCTGCCCTTCGTACAGCACTCTGGGAGAATGCGTGGTAAGCGTTGCAACCAATCTATTCACGATGGCGAGTCTCCTGACTCCGTCTCTCTGGGCTTAGGTTCTCCACTAACACCGCATTCCCCGAAGAGATTTCAGCACCGATTGAGGATGATGTATTCGAAGCGGCAGAAGCCGAGGTTTTACATGCTTTGGCGTAATATTTAGCTAGCTAGATTCGGCCTCTTTGTACCGCTCGCTCCCCTCCGTTCCAGAATGCGAATACATTGTCGTGCTTTCTAGCATCTTCAATACGTGCCTCAAACGTTCCTTGCCTCTCCAATATGTCGATAAACCTTGCGGCAACCCCCGCACGAAACGCCTGAAGCGCCATTGCAGCGGTAACCGAGCCTACCTATTTCACAGCCACGGGTGTGCAAGTATAGCTCTTAAAGGGTGCTACTCTAGAGCTAGTAGAGCTACCACACAAACTATTTTCTTGCTATAAATCTGTAGTGGGTGCTATTGTAACTATATACATGGGGGGGGTTGCTATGAAGCTATGAGTGCTATATTGACAAGATAGCGCTATATGACAACGCTGGATTTCCCTGATGTATGTAATTCCAGTCAGTCACGGTGTACTGAGAGACATCGCACTCAGTTGTTCTCTTACTGTTGCAGGGCTTTGGCCTCCCTGAAGAATAACCCATAGCATATACTTGAGGCTTTGGCATCTCTAAACAATAATGAAGTGCAGATCCTATGAGGCCAAATTTCACACCGTTGCATCACGGCAACACAAAAGGCAAAGGGACCTCTCAGGCACACGTTCCCACTTCGGAATTCTTCTTTGTCATCACATGGAGTACTCTGAATTTCCCCACTCTCAACTCCAGCTTCACCTTTCAGCAGTACGGGATTCCGAGTACTTAGGGAAAGAGATACGACATATCAAATTTTCTATTACATTCCTGAGGGATTCTCGATTCCCCGCTTATTCCACACGTTCGACTCCTAAGGCGAAACTCCTGGTTTGGTATTGGGCAAGCAAACTCTTGCAATATTTCACCATCACATCACAGGAACGACGGTGTCTAAAGAGCGAAAGACGGAGTTTTAGTGAGCAATAGCTCGATCCGAGACATTGCACAACACTAGTACCGCCACGGAGTACGTTGGCCTTAGCCATTCTCAGCCTCTGCTCAATAACCGCGTGCCGTGCAGCTTCCGCCTTGGCATGAGATTTAGCCACCTCGAGTTCTGCGTTTGCCAGGCGCGCACGTGCTTCCTTTTCCTAACAATAACATCAGATGTGAACGTCTTAAAGCGGACGTAGTTTCACCTCAAGCTCCAGTTGCATAAGTAACCTTTCATCGTTTGCCAGAGACTCCCGTCTAAGACCTGAGTTGAAGCGTCCGGCTCAGTCATACGTGTCCAATGAAATTCAATCATAAGGAAATCAAGTCCATGTCATCTCGGGCCAGCCTGTTTCGCACCTTTCTCTTGGCTAGTAGTCTCCTCAGCACCCACTGTTACCTTCCTGGGCACGAAGGCAATTGAAGATAGTTGATCATACAAGGATCTGAGTTCTCCGTTGTCTGATAGTCTATGCAAAGATTGTGGATCGTCTCGGCATATCGCGAACGAGAAGCCCAAATAGCTTAACAATCAGTCTTTTGACTCACCCCAGCAGTTGTCCCTGGTTTTGGTTATCAGAAACTGGCAATTCGTTATTTGGTCCCGATGCCCCCCAGATCGCTGACATATCATCCAAGGATGATTCGTCCCAGGCCGGACGCGTTGGGGACTCTTGTGGACCTTCTTCAGATATGCGTTCTGCTTGAACGTTCGGTGTTCCGATAGCACTTCACGAAAGGGCGCCCTCGTTAATATCGGTGGCATGTAAAAAGATAGAAGCTACGCTTACGAAGACAACTCTGGGAGTGCCGAACTTGATTGCCACTCGTCCACTTCCTCCTGAGGCCACCCAAAAAACTCATTTACGCGAGCTTTGTCCTGGGTTTTCAGAGTCTCGTATCCCACTAAGCCTTCGCCCGATGGGTGTTTCCTCTGGACGTTTTTCTTTTGACAATCACTAACGCACTCCAAATGACGCCTGAAAAGAAGCGAATCTGAGACTTGCCATTCTCCGCAGTTATCATATCAAAGCAATACCAGTTTCTATATTCGTTGCCGTTGTTCTCCGCCACCACGGTGAATTGGAGTTGTCGCTTAAGAATTTTCCCTCCCTCTGAAAAGTGGATTGCCAGTCATAAGATGAGAATGTATAAGGTTAAACATCCGGGTAGCACGCACCAACGCAAGCAGAGCCTAAGAAAAGGTCCGGGTATCCACTGAGAGGGCCTCAAACAACGCTTCGCTACTTTTGGGGAAACACTCACGACTACACGGCTGAGGCTTTTTCTTCCTGGAGTATGCGATTTCGTATACCATGCGACTCACTTTAAGGTGTTTTTAAGGTATCAGGCTCGGGAAAGACGTCGACAGTTTCAAGCAGGATGGCCTGACATTGACACGTGTGGTCATCAGGTGGCACGCGTTCTCATACCCAAAATAGTAAATTGGGGACCTTCGAACTATCCAATAGGCGACCTTCTGCGCATCCACATGTAGCTTTGAGGATGAACTAAATATCAGATAGGGGTTTCTGGATTACAGTGTCCAGGAGGCCACGCTGCTTTCTAATTATCACCGTTTCGAGCCCTCGCCTTTGAACCCGTGACCGTCCGCAACACGCTAGCATCACATCACAGGAATCACAATGTCTGAGTCGAGTGGCGATACAGAGTGAGAATATATCAAGCAGAATAGTTGCACGACACTCGTACCGCCATCAGGCAGACTGGCCTTCGCCATTGTCAGCCTTTGTTCAATAACCGCACGGCGTGCAGCTTCTAACTTGACTTGGGATTTGGCGACTTTGAGCTCAGCATTTGCCAGGGACGCACGCGCCTCTTTTATCTAATCACAGGTTTAAGCACGAACATCTTGAGGCCGAAAAGCGGCTCACCTCAAGCTCCAGCTGCGTGGTTGACATTTCATCGTTTTCTCGCGTCTGTCGTCCCGGACCTGACCCTGCAGATTTACTCAATTTCAATCCAAACACTGCGACATTGGGTCTACGGTGGCTAGAACGAGCCTGTGTCCTACCTCTCTCTTGGTTCTGAGGGACCCCGACACCATCTATTGATCTTGCTGTCGCCAGGGGTAGGGAAGACAACTCATCATGCAAAGAGCTGAGTTCTCCATGATCTGATAATCTATACAGAATTTGTGAGTCGGGTCAGCAAATTGTACATGGGACTTGTACCGCGAGGCGGTCCCAGTCTCACGGCTTGCCTGAGTTGTCCCTGGTTTTGTCTGTCAGGGAGTGACGGTTGATTCCCTGGTTTCAGTGATTCCCGCATCACCCGGAAGTTGTGCGCGGGTTTTGCGCCCCAAGCCCGAGGGGCTAAGGGCTCTTGGGCACTTTTCTCGGGTATGTCTTCCCCCCGACCATTCGGCAATACGACAGCACTTGGCAAAAGCCCGGCCCTTGTTAGTATCAGCAACTTGCTGAAGGCTGGATATTATACTTACGAAGATGTTTTGGGGGAGTCCACTGCCTTCTGAGCCCACCCAAAGAATTCACTTACACGAGCCTTGTCCTCAGCTGTCAAAGTGTCATATCCTACCAGGCCTTGGCCGGACGGGTGATTCCGTCTGACGCTTGCCTTCTGAATAAAACCAACACATGCTAGGTGGAAGCTGAGATGCACCAAAACTGAGATCGTCATCGTTTGTGAACCTCTGTCAAAGCATTACCAGTCTCTAGACTCTCGGCCTTTGAATTGGAGTTGTCGCTTGAGAATTTTACCTCCCTCTGAAGAGCAAATGTCGAGCGATGACACAGGAGTGCGAGGTTGAGATACGGAGAAAGCCTACCAACACAAGCAGAACTTCCTAAGAGGGCTCGGAATATCAGCCGACCGAGCTTTGCGCAAATCCTTGGGGGTACACTTACGACTACACAGCTGACCCACTTTGTAAGGGGAGTATCCGATTTCGTACGCCATGCGACGAGCGTTCAGCTCTGGTTAAGGTAGTAGGTTCCAGGAAACGACGTTGCCGCGCCCTCGCCACGTGCCAAATGTCCCAGGCCCAAAATGGTAAAATAGGGACCTTCGAATAACGGTCCGACTGAAGCCGAACTCCCGCATATGAGCGTCTATCGCCAATGATTGATCACAAGTCGAATGGAAGGTACATATATAAATGGTCTGATGGTTAGAGGGGCTTCGCAGATAAAGCAAATATAACCACCCCCGGCATATCGTAACATGTCGAGCCGGCGGTAATATGAACTATCCCCCCACCAAATAGGGTTGAAGCGCCTAAAGAGTTTTCTGTGTGCATTATGTAGCGAAGGGCTATGGTGTAGGGACAACTCCTGCTTGAGCCATCTTCAACTTTTGCGCGCTGACTGCTCGACGGGCTGTCTCAACTTTGACGCGGGTTTCAGCCAACAGAAGTTCCGCTTCTGCGAGACGAGCTTCTGCTTCTTTATCCTTTTATCTGAGTTAGCAGCTAGATCGAAGCTATTCGAGCAAGAAAACAAACCTCTAATTCGAGTTTCATCAACAAGGTGGAGTCGATCTCGGCTGTAGACTTCCTTGAGCCTCTGCCTTGTTGGAGAGGTCCCAAAGCCGGCTCGGAAGCCTTCGGGTCCCTATTATGACTCGTGTTACAGCGTCCGAATCGCGAAGAGAGTGGCCCGGTCCTACTTTGGATGGTTGCTGTTCCGAGTATCGGAGGTGTCTTGAGCCTCTTCGCTCCACCCGATACAGTTGGCTACTCGAAATTTGTCTTCTGGTCTTAAATCCTTGAATCCGGGGAGCGAGGCGGCGCTCTTGTGTTGTTTGCGTAGTTTCATTCTTTGTTCTTTGCTGAGGCAATCTAGATGGCGACTGTAAAATGAATCTCTAAGAATCAACCATTAGTAGCTTAGACGTTAATTTACCTGTGATGATCATTTGCCCTCCTGTCTTGAGCAGTTACTTGTAGTACACCGGGGGTAACCTGTCCTCCAACTGGAGCCAGAGAGCAATAATAGGATTGGTGGCATTATGTATATCGAAAGTCATCTGTAATACGAACCATCGCATCCATCCCCTGGGCCGGATCGTATACCGTGTTGAACAAGGGTAACAATCATCGGCTAATAGAACACTCACGACTGCACGGTTTTGACTCTCCAGTGTGATAGCCGATAGAGTATACCATCTTCGTAGCACGGCAATAGCGCTCGTTCTGGGGAAACTAAGGTGTGATAACGCTGAGATTTGTAGCTTTTCGTACAGTAACGGGCGCATCACGTGAGATGCTTTGTTGGCGTCACCGTTAGGAAGGAGGACCTTGCCATGTTTGGACGCTGAGACCTCATGTCAGACAAGAATATCCGAAGCACCCACCCCGAGTCACGTGCAGGAGTCTTACAGACGGTCGATGGGAGGAGTGGGATTTTCACAAAGGCGTTCCTCCTGGTCACATCATCTAGCAACGCAGGACAGTGAGTCGAGTTCTCGGACAGAAGGCGGAGGACGTTTCGTATACAGCAAATAGACTAGAGCGGAAATTCTGAGGCTCCAAATATCAACATTGATTGCGATAATAAGTCCATACCATGACCGTCGTAAGATCTCCCGTCGATCAGCGGGAGATCAATTTGGAACAGAGATGCCAGCCCTTGCCATCAACAACTTCTGAGCGACTACTGCCCGGCGGGCAGTTTCCACTTTGACGCGGGTTTCGGCGAGCAGAAGCTCTGCTTCAGCGAGGCGAGCCTCGGCTTCCTTGTCCTAACATCCACGTAAGCAGCTGTGTTGGAGGCATTGAGCTGGGAGGCAAACCTCTAGTTCCAGCTTCATGATCACGACTGGGTCGATCTCGGCCTTTGGTGCTGCAGGCGGGTCTAGGTTTGCCACAGGGGTGTTCATCACGAGCGCACCCTCTAGTGCTAATGCTCATGTTAATAGATCCGTACGCTATCGAGCACTCGAATGCCTTTCCTACCCTTTGGAACGGAAGGGACTCTGTTCCCTGAGTCGTGGTGGCTCGTCTGCTCAGAGCTGTTGGGGTCATTCGCCTGGTGAGACGCTCTCGCTGGTTGCGGAACACGTTGTGCGCGTGTCTCAGATCTGGTTAAGGTTTACGGTACAACGACTGAGCCAGGGCAGCAATGTTACATTGTTGGACACAAATAGAAAGGCTTACTGTGCGTTTCTCCGTCCGTCTTGCTTATTTAAACCCTCCCTTTTTTGCTCCTTGCTCCAAGAAATAGCTCCTTGAGACGGTTTGGTAGCCTCAGGGTCATCCCAGCTCGGCATGTTGTCGTGCCACCATTCAAAATCCTCGGGAGAGATCGACCTACTTCCTGTGTGCCGTCTTGAACCGCCGGGAATGTCGTCTCGAAAGTCACTTTGTGGTGCTTTCTCCTTGCCTTTGTCTCTACCGTCCGTCTTTTCGCTTAGGGAGTCAACGCGGGTCAGCTATATGGCAAGTGGATGAAAATGGCAAGCCTCACAATGGACGGCTATCGTTGTTACGAGGACTAGACGTAGCTTGAACTTCTTCATTCAAGCCAATTGACTCCCTTACGCGATCTTTGTCCTCAGGCTTCAGACTTTCATAACCTGAAAGATCGGTAGCACTCTTGTGCTTCCACCGGATGGCCTTTTTCTGCTCTTTGCTAAGACAATCTAAATGACGACTAAACCCCCAAAACATAGGCTCAAACTCTGGCTACAGCATCATTGTTACACCAACATACCTGTGAAAACTATGTCCGTTTGGCACTTCGACATGGAGTTGACCAGGAACCACAAGGTTCCCGGCTAATGTCGAGGTTTAATTACGGTGAAGAATGACATTACTACCGTGCCTGCAGCACACACCTTTGCAGTCAGAACCTACAGGGGGTTCCATATGCCGCCGTCAAAAAACATTCAACATCGTTTGGGTAAGAGTAATCGACTCACGGCTACATATTTTAGATTTTCCAAGATGATAGCGCACGGAATAGCCCATAGATCAAAAGGTAGTAGACTGGAGGCAAGCAGAGGAATGGCGGGTTCGTTCTTCGCCGGGGACCCTAACTTTGCTGTCACGTGCATTACCCCATTCGGGTCGGAAGGAGGACCTCAGACCCTCGCTGCCTGAGGACGAGCGGAGCTCAAAGTTGAACGCAACGGTAAACTTAATTTCTCCAAATAGTTGAAAAGGACCAAAGATACGGGCTACGCTGGCTATCTTCGCAGCTTGTTCCGTGCAGCGGCGAGAACCACCCACCTCCTGTGATCTCCATCGCTTCGACTCTCGAGCTTCCTTCTCATCACGTACAAGTTCGCCTCCTCCATCCCCAAGTTCGCTTGGCTGGCACCGAGATCATGTAAAGCACTTGAAGGTTGACCCGATCGAGCTAAAGGAAAATGCAAATTTGTTTTAGTTTCACCAGTCTTACTGGGGAGGTGCTCTTGGACCCCACCTGTTCGGTAGCATCTCTCGACCGAGAATCAGCATCCGTTGACCATGTCGCAGATGTTGAATAAGCCTTCAAGTCATATGTGGAATGCTGAGGCGAGCTGTGGTCCGTGGTGCTTGGGTTGTGTTTCTCGACTGGGAAGGTTCTGCAGCCGCTAGCCTGCGGCAAGTCGGAGTACAAGCGAGCTTAAGCAACATTGCGTTCCAGTCATTGACGCGAAGAATTAAGACTGTTTGAAGCAGGAGAACTTCAAATAGAAGTAAGCGCTTCATCGTAATATCACCTCCGTAGGGCGCGCAATAGCGAGCTTTCGGATCTGAAACCACATATTCTCGCTCAGAGAGTGAAGAGCCCATTATTATCGTTCAGCAGAGAACAGGCGTAGACTTAGGCCTAGTCGTAATACAGAAAGCGAGGCACAAACAATATTTCCGCGCGCAAAATTTGTCAGTACCAGCCCACTACCGTAGGTCTTTGGGCGAGAATCTGAGGTTAATAAAATAACCCTCTACTCACGCAAAGTCCCGACGGTTTTTGAGGCTGAAAGATTCTGAGTCCGTTGATCGCAGTGCCTGGTTTGAGTCGAACGTGAGAGTAACGAGCGCACTGCAACCGTGTGAGTTTCCGCTCAGGGTTCTCCCACCTCCTACGTTCGGAGCCTAGGCCTCTTGTCTCACCGCCGATTACACCATCCCAGCCCTCCTTTTCCTCCATCTTTTCCGCATGTTTAGCAGTGAATTGGCCAGCTTGAGTGGTCTTTGGTGCCGATGAATCACGTTGGTCGAGCGCTCGTGAGGTGAGTGTGTAGTCTTACTCACAACGCCCTTTGAGAGCTGGCGAAAACGCGCCCTTCGCTTCGTTCGGCACAATAGCATCTCAACGTAAGGTCTGATGTCCCAGCATATGACGAAATCTCTTAGGACAGTACGGTTATCGCATGATCAATCAACGGCTGCATACCTTAGCAATTCGCCTTTGCTGCGCACCTTGTTTCAATCTCAACTACCCAACCTCACAATCCACCAAAACTCTCAATCGTACGGCGACGACAGCAACTGGCCGCAACCACCTGTCTCCTTCGAATTCCGCGCCGGTCTTTCTGATTCCGTCACGGTACACCTGCCAGTAGGTCGCCTCCAACGCCTCAATCCCCTACACTGTTAACGGCAATATCCTGCCCTCGTACACGAAAGTGAAGCAATACAGTAACGACACGGTTATCCGTACATGCGGATACCATAGAGACGCCGCATGGGGTGTGGATGGTTCTTACGCGCCCCTCGCGAAGCTGGACGAAGACGGCGAGGAGCTTGAGGGCCCGAGCTAGCTGGATCGTCCTTCCTGGATAGCGTCTCCCCCTCCACATGCTTGTAGATAGGTTTATTAATCATTCACCTGTTGTCCACGCGCGGAGCATCTCCCCGAGCACCACTCTTCCGTTATCAATATCATGACGCCGTTTGGCTCGACCAGGTCCACGCCAGCCGTGAACATCACCGACTGCCGACAGAGACTCTGTCGGAAGGAACTGCACAAAGAGCACGTATTCAGGCGCCGTGGTGTCAAGCAGCGATCTCTGGTATGGAAAGAGCAGTTAGAAGTGCATGCTGGGTGATGGGGTTCCAGCTACGTCGGATGGAGGTTTGGATGTATGGACACCAATACACAACGCTGTCAGGAGACTCGGGTTATAAGTTTTGACTCTAGACTACACATCCCTGTTGCGACCAGCGCAAATGGATAGACTCGGAATAAGTACGATATATAGGCTTCAATGCAAGGATGTGGGAGCCCATGAAAAAGGATGAGACGCGGTTTTTTCAGAGATTGAGCGGGGCGTCAGTCTAAATACTGATGGATCGATGAGCCTTCGTTTCAGGAGCCTTCCGAGTTACAACCCACTATCATGGCATTAGCGGTATTCGTCGTACGCCATGCCCTGCGTCTGGAGAGATCTCTTGTAGGAGGATGAGAGGCGTAAAGACGGCCGCTGGTCACCATTCGAACTCCGACGACTCTCCGCTCGTCGCGCATTCCGTCAACAAGGTATTATAACGAAATGGGTAAAACGTAGCGAGTACAGCAAGCGATAGGAAAAGCTCTTGTTACGGTAGCATCTTCGCCATGGCAAGCGCCAACGCTGGTAGAAGCGATACAAAAGACGACCGGGCCAAATACAAATGCTGAAACTGCGTTACCAGTGTGGATTCTGCGGCTCAGGAGGTGTCCCCAAATCTTGGAAAGTCGACTGGAACGACCATAGACTGGTGGTATCGAGCTGCGGCTGAAGAATGGAAGCGCATGGCGTTGGATCCGGTGAGGGACTGGGGTCAGCATTCGTCGATGATTGCCTCGACGACTCCGAGCTAGGCGGGAGGGCTAAGATCGGAAGGTCAAGAAAACCTCGATGCTTCCGTCGCATATGTTGCTTGACTGAGTCTTTGCGAGGACTCCTGCACATAAAAGCGCTCAGCTCAACTGCTAATGCAATGAACGCTCTAGAGGACACACCGATAAGGACAGCACGATACGGGGCAGCCAAAAGATCTTGAATGACTGCCTCGACATCTTGAGCGTCCCGCTGGGTCCAAAAAGGTTTGGCCGCATTCGCAGGCGTGCCATTCCTTCTTGCGGTGCCTTTTGACGAGAAAGAAAAGGGTCATGAACGGTGAAGGTAAGCCACAAAGCCTCGAACCAAGACGCAAAACCCCGAAACTTACTGGGAATTGATGTGTCTGCGAAGACCCGCGGCATTCTGCAGAAGTCGAATTTCAGAAATGGGAATACACGACGAGCCACAAGTTGATCAGACTACACACAGCGAGTCTCTTGCCGCAATCATCGCACACGGACATAGAACGTAAGAAGATGCAAAGTGGGAAAAGAAAGTTGAGAAGACCGTCAACCCAGCAGCTATGAACGTATGCGATGGGCTGGAGATATAAGTTACGTTGAGATATAGAGGAATAGAGAGAGGTATAGCGCTTGACTGGGTGATAGTTTTTTCTATGTCTGTCCTGGCGAATAACTGCCTCAGAGTCGCGGTTCCTCGGTACCGTAAAGGCCGCCGCTTTGTATTTGAAATTTCAACAGGGTCCACCGCCTTTTCTAGACCCTTGTTAAAATTCGCTGTCGAAGGCACCCATTCTGAATGTGGAGACTGAGATATAACGTTTCGGAGAAAAGCGAGCTTCTGAGGGGGTGAATGGAATGAAAGCCTTTTAAGGTGTCCTCAGGTTGCTTTGGGTCTTGCCGCGATCGGCCGAGGGTCGCAACCGGGCATCACGGACCCAAGATTTCACCTTGGCAACCACATTCGGTCAAATTTTAAACCTAAATGGAGCTGTAAAATCCAAGAATAAGTTCATGAAAGCTAGCCATGGTTCCGAATCTATTACGGACGTTCAGGGTTGAGTGATCGGCAATAATTTTTAAAGATGACCGAAGAGCGTACATGATATAGAGGCTCGTTCCTTTTTCATATATAAAAACTGGCGAACAAATGGAATGGACCAAATACATATAAACGTAGACCAATCGGTTCGGGTACCTCTGCGGCTCTGGCAAAGAGCCTGGTGCCTTTCTCATAACCTGGGAAGACAACTCGACGCACATCCGAGCCAATTGCGCGGCCCCTAGAATGAGCCTCCGAAGCGTGATTCTATGCACCTTTGCGAGCTCCAGGTATACCCATTCCGGAGACGGTCTACTAACCCAGCGGCAACCCGGCAAAATCGTCCTTCATCACATCCGGTCCGGTTCATCTCTCTTTCAACAACACCTGACATTGTACACCAGAAGTGCCAGTCCTCCACTACTCGTTTCAAATCCCCAACTACATCTGCCGATGGCCGCTCTGCTTCTACCACCGTTGAATGGCGAAGCCCAGCGCCACCATTTTCATTTTGTGTTCAATAATCTCTAGCCTGGCTGTCTCAGCCCTGGCCGTCGCTTCAGCGAGCACAAGTTCTGCTTCAGCCACT